>BSBK01006956.1:0-157500 GCA_027943335.1 Chamaecyparis obtusa
CACATCTTCATTTCTATTATCAGAGACTGGAGATTGAGATTACTTCTTCATACACCTACCTTGGGATCAAGTTCTCTGGCCCTCGCTTCAGCCTAAGACCTGTCATTCTGCCCAGGATCAGTAAAGGGATGGGTTCCCTTTCCATGTTGGAGAGATAGTGTTTCAGACATCATTTTCAGGACACTACATCCAAGTTGTCCCTCTTGGATTCCTTGGTTAAAGCTATGGTACTTTATGGTTCTACTATTTGGGGGTCGTCCCTTCTACATTCTTATTGGGGCCTCTTTTGAGCGTGTTCAGACTATCTTCCTCAGCGTATCATCAGATGTCATCAGTCCACCTCTCATAGCATCATTCTGGCTAAGTTCGGGGCTCATCCTTTAGATTGGGGGCCATCTTTGATCTGGTTTGGTTTATTTACCGCCTCCATTTTTTTGCGGACTCTAATGATGGTCGCAATAGATATTCCTACCTGGCCTATTGCTTCTGTTAGTGGCGGCTTGCCAAGTCTGACCCCTCCTCCAGAGCCCATTGTTGGTATGCCCAAGCCTCGCCCCTTTTAGGTTCCATCAGGATTGACATTGATCACCTCCCCCCCTATCAGATCTATCTTGATGCTCTGGCTCACCTCCTCCCTTCCAGACAGGAGTTGAACACATATACAGGCAGTATATCACCACGACCTGGATCAAACCCCTATGGGGGTCTGCACCCGAGGATGGCTTTTTATGCTGAGCACTTGTTAGACCATTCGAGATGGGGATTATTGTTCTTCCTAGATACTTATCTTAGCATTGGTGCCACACTCTTCGCATCACGGTGGATCTTTCAGGGTTGGATCTCACCACCTTTGGGCCCAGATAGACCATCACATTAACAGAGATTATCGGATTTATAGGTTATGCACCCTAGCTGAGATTGAGACTAAGACACACTTTATCTTCCATTGTCCTACTTACTATGAGATCATAGGGAGATTCTATTGCTTATTCAGAGGGTGCAGTTCCCTGACTACTTTCTTCAGCTACACCGATCAAAGATGTCTGGCACTTTATCTCCATGAGCATAGTCTATAGCTTCTTTCCCCTAGAGACAGATATCTGATCAGCTCATTACGACCTTCTTCTCACCCTCATCTCCTTTACGAGGGTGAAGCGGCCTCACATTGCCTCCATCGGTCACTCTAGATCTGTGAGACCCCGCAGCACCTCTACCCGTCAATGACACATCTCCAGCAACTCACAGCGACGACCTAGGGTTCCTTCTCATCTGGATCATTATTCTTCAGTGTTGGATTACTTTCTACCTAAAAAATGATCCTTAGTCCTTCTCTTGTGCCTGTTCTTCTTGCTTGTTGTTTCTTGTTCTCTTCCTTTCTTTTTCACTCTTGCTTGCTTCCCGACCACTATTCATTTTGCTATACATTTCCAGTCCCTTAGACCCTTGTCTGGTCTCTGTTGGACATTAATAAATTTGTCTTATCTTAAATATTATCTTATCTTATATATAAACATTTATAAATATTTATACAACTTTATAAACTTTTTAAATATTTATACAGATTTATAAAATTTATAAATATTTATACATATTTATAAATTCTTCTAAATATTTATGCATATTTATACATCTTTATAAATATTTATGAACATTTATACACATTTATAAGCATTTATAAATGTTTATATAACATTTATAAAATTTATACTTTATATAAGTATTTATAAATATCCTATACATATTTTTAGTAAGTATTTATAAAATATATATACATATTTATAAGTATTTATAAATATCTATACATATTTATAAATATTATAAATATGAATAAACATTTATAAATATTAATACACATTTATTAAAAAATTATAAAATGTATATACATTTACAAACATTTATACATATTTATAAATATTAATACATATTTATACACATTTATAAATATTTATACATATTTATAAACTTATGCACATTTATATAATTTATACACATTTATAAATATTTATAATAGTAATAAATATTCATATATATTATACATAATTTATACACATTTATACATATTTATAAAAAATTAAATATATTTATACACAATTATAAATAGTTATACTTATTTTTACACTTTTATGCATATTTATACACCATTTATAAATACGTATAAATATTTATATATATTTTTACATATTTATAAAAATTAATTCACTTTTAATAAATATTTATACACATTTACAATATTTATATATATATATATATTAACAAACATTTATAAATATTTACATATATTTATACATATTTGTAATATTTATACATATTTATAAATTATAAAAGGAGATATGGTTAGAATTGAGGATTGGGCTTATTAATATTTATGCACCTTTAAAAATATTTATACACATTTACAAATTTCATACATAATTATATATATTAACACACATTTATAAATATTTACACACAACACAGATATATATATACATATATATATACATTTATATATACATTTATATAAATATTTATAAATATCTATATACATTTATTAAATATGTATAAACATCTATACACATTTAACACATTTATAAATATTTATAAACATTTATGATATTTATCCACATTTATAAATATTAATACAAATTTATAAAAATTTATAAATATTTGTATATATTTTATAAACATTTATACACATTTATAAATATTTTTACACGTATACACATTTATAAATATTTGTATATATTTTAAACACATTTATACATATTATAAATATTTATGCACATTTTATACATATTTATATATTTTTTATAAAATGTATATACATTTATACACATTATAAATATTATACATATTTATACACATTATGAATATGTATAAAATTTCTATATATTTATACATATTTATAAATATTTATGCACATTTATACATATTATATATATTAATGAATAATTATACATATTTATTCAAATTTATACACATTTATAAATATTTATACATACTTATTCACATTTATACATATTTATACATACTTATTCACATTTATACATACTTATACACATTTATACATATTTATATATATTTATACATATTTGTAAATATTTATACACATTTAAAATTTATAAACATTAATGAATATTTATACACATTTAAAAAATATTTATAGATATTTACAAATATTTATATATATTATCACACATTTATAATTATTTATAAACATTTATAGTCATTTATAGATATTTATCCATATTTATACACATTTATACAATATTATAAACTTATATACATTTGTGTGTGTGTATAGTTGTTTGCTGCGCAACATGAAAGACATTTAATATTTTATATTTTTTAAAATAAATGGTGTAAGGGTTATTGTTGTGGTAATGGTTGGATTGGATTACATTTACAATTAGTATTAAGATAATGGTTGGGTTAGTGTTAGAGTTCCTTATACTATATAGTTAAGGTTAGTCAGATTGTAAGTTTAGTGTTGGGGGAACTGTTAGGTTACATTTAAGAAATTTGTTAGGGATATTGCTTCTATTACGGTTCAGGTTAGTCATATTGTTAAGGTTTAGGTTATTATTAGGGATAGTGTTCCAATTTTGATTAAGGTTAGTGATATTGCTAGAGTTAAGGTTAGTGTTAGGAGAACTTTTAGGTTACATTTAAGAAATTTGTTAGGGTTATTGCTCCAATTACGGTTAAGGTTAGTGTTATTGTTACAGTTAAGGTTAGTGTTAACGTAATGGTTAGGATATATGTTGTAAATAGGATTATTGTTAATGATATTATTAAGTATTTAGTTTTTTTTTGTGTTACATTTATATTTTTGTTAGGTTTCGTGTTATTATTACAGTTAAGATTATTGATATTATTAAGGTTAAAGTTATTGTTACCTGGCTTCTGCTCGTATTACAATTAAGGTTAGTGGTATTGTTACACTTAAGATAAGTGTTAGGGTAATTATGAGATGACTTTTTATGTGGGTTATTGCTATTGTGACACCTACAATTAGTGTTTAGTGCTATTGTTACACCTAAGGTTAGTGGTAGGAGAACTGTTAGGTTCCATTTAAGAAGTTTTGTTAGGGCTTGCATTAGGATTACAATTAAGGTTATTCTTAGGGTTAGTGTTCATATTACGATTAAGGTTAGTGTTATTGTTACAATTAAGGTTAGTGTTAGAATAACTGTTAGGTAATTTTTTATGTGGTTTAGTGGTATTATGACACCTACGGTTAGTGTAGTGCTATTGTTACACCTAAGGTTAGTGTAAGGGGAACTGTTAGGTTCCATTTAAGAAGTTTGTTTGGGTTTGTGTTATTATTATGGTTAAGGTTATTGTTACGATTACTACTTGTATTACGGTTAATGTTAGTGCTATTATTGTACACCTAAGGTTAGTGTTAGGATAACTGTTAGAGATTAAAGACTGAGGCATAGCATATTTTCTTTAAATGGTGTTATTGTTATAACTAAGATTAGTGTTAGGGGAACTATTGAGGTTATATTTTAGAATTTTGTTAGGGTTTTGAATGTTATTATTACAGTTAAGGTTATTGTTAGTGCTAGTGCTCCTAATACGGTAAAGGTTAGTGTTAGGGTATAACGTGTTAGGTTTTTTTATGTGGGTTAGTGTTAGTGCTATTATGACAGCTCAGGTTAGTGTTAGGGGAACAGTAGATACATTTAAGAAGTTTGTTAGTATTTGTTATGGTTATTGCTCCTATTAGGGTAAAGGTAGTGCTATTGTTATAATTAAGATTAGTTTTAGGGTAATTATTGTTATGTTATTTATTATAATCAGGGTTAGTGTTAATGATATTATTAAGGTTGTGGTTGGCTTTTGGTAACATTCAAGATTTTTGTTAGGGTTCATGTTATTATTATGATTAAGGTAAGGTTATTGTTAGGGTTAGTGCTCATATTATGATTAAGGTCAAAGTTGTTGTTCACTGAAGCTTAGTGTTAGGTAATTGTTATTACGTTTTATATTGTAAATAGAGTTAGTTTTAAGGATATTATTAAAGTTGAGGTTTTATTTTGGTTATATATTTTTTTAATAAGGTACATTTTATTATTATGGTTTAGGTTAATGATATTATTAAGGTGAAGGTTATTGTTACAGTTAAGGTTAGTGTTACAATAACTATTGGGTTATATGTTGTAATTGGGGTTAGTGTTAAGGATATTATTTAAGGTTATGGTTGTGTTTTGGTTAAATTTAATATTTTGTTAGGATTCATGTTATTATTATGGTTAAGGTTAGTGATATTATTAAGGTTAATAAAAATTGTTAGGGTTAGTGCTCCTATTACAATAATGGTAGTGTTATTGTTACAGTTTAGGTTATATGTTGCAATTAGGGTTTGCGTTATATTTTAAAATTATCTTAGTGTTCATTTTATTAATATGATCAAGGTTAAGGTTAATGATATTGGTTAAGGTGAAGGTTATTGTTAAGTTAAGGTTAGTGTTACGATAACTATTGGGTTATATGTTGTAATTGGGGTTAGTGTTAAGGATATTATTAAGGTTATGGTTGTGTTTGGTTAAATTTAATATTTTGTTAGGATTCATCTTATTATTATGGTTAAGGTTAGTGATATTATTAAAGTTAATAAAAATTGTTAGGGTTAGTGCTCCTATTACAATTATGGTTAGTGTTATTGTTACAGTTAAGGTTAGTGTTAGGGTAACTATTAGGTTATATGTTGCAATTAGGGTTTGGGTTATATTTTAAAATTATCTTAGTGTTCATTTTATTAATATGATCAAGGTTACAATTAGGGTGTGTTGATTAAAAATACAAATAGTAATGAAATTTTGATATAGAGTATTCAATAACACTCATTATGGTTATGGTGAAGGATTGCATCTAGGCTTAGTTAATATTAGTAATTAAGGTTTAAGTTAAGATGAAGTTTAGGATTTGCATTAATTCTTGTTAGATATTGCTATGTTGAGTATTATTATATGTTAACTTGTTGTGTTGTAGGTAATAGAGTCTGGGGTTATAGTTATTTAGGAAATTGGAATACATCATAATTGTGAAGACATCTAAGGTCTGATTTCTTCTGCTTTCCTCTTTGAAAGTTGTTTCTGACCTTTCATTTTTTCATAGTGTCATATGTGAAAGGTGACATTATTCTCAAGCCTTCAGATACCTTACATGAGATACAACCACAAATTTCAATCCTTCTCTCTCTCTTGGACCTATATCAATTATGTCTTTTGAAAGAGTTAGTCCTTGAGATTTATAGAATTATCAACAATCATGCCAACCTTAATGGTAATTGGAAGGTCCTACCCCTTTGTGATGGTGCTACTAATACTATATTGGATGATGGTCATCATATGGTATTCCAAAGTAATTATCAAATCAACTATGACATATGTCGGTGGTTCAGGTGGAGCAGTCTAGGTTTGTAGACAATATTTCTAATATATCCCAATGCTCCATTGACAAGATCGGCTTCTATACATATATTTGTAGTAAACATTACCCTTGAATTGTTATTGAATAATAACTTTGTATCAAGTTCTTCAATTGACCAATCTTCATTTGTTATTACCATTCCTTGACTTAGTTGCAAGATTACACACAACAAGATGCCTTAAAGAATACAACATCCTCATGTCATGGTTATGAACATTATCATTTTGTAAAGAACAAATGCACTGTCTTATCAAACTCATCATTTCTTGTAGCATCTAACCTTACAGGAGTTCTTGTCATAAGAAAGTTCTAGTCATCTATTTTTTTATTTGCATCTCTTTGATTTGTGAGAAGATGATGAAATCTTTGTTGGTGGATGTTTTCTCCATCTTGTCTAAATACTTTATCTAGTGTAACCATTATCTTAAATTCCTTCCACAGTAACTTTTCCTACTTGTTGCTATCATATGTTGGTCTATCATTGACAAGAGGTAACTGCTCCAAATCACTAACCAAAATAATAGATACACCTAAAAGAGAGTTGGAAAAATTTAACTTTAGACCATCTAGTAATATTATAACATGGTATTGTATATCAGTTACCTTAATAAGTATTATAAGACATTAATAGCATCATTAATAATAAGGAAAGGTAAACCTGCAAAGCTAATGTCAATACTTTGTGGGAAGACTTGTTTGAGTCAACAATCTACATTTTCCAACAAGTTCTGACCAATGTACAACTCATTTCATCAATCAAGATGTATACTTGTAAAATATATTAGAAATGAAGATTATTATTACCAAGTAGAATCTAGAATTGAAGCAAGTTCGTTTGCAAGTAGATTGATAAATTTGGGCTGAAATTAAAATTTATCTATAAATTTGGGCTGAAATTAAAATTTATGTATAAAATATTATACTTCTATAGTATGTTAAAAAATATATTAATAATGAAGAGGCAAAGGACAACACAAATTGTAACAGATAAAATAGATTCTAGAAGAATAATTAAAGTGAGAAATTTATAAGAAATATAGAAACATGAAGACATGGCAACACAAAATATTATAACGTTCTTGCAAATGAATATTTTGATTATAAGAATATTGGATATATCATGTGAAAAAGAAATGGTCTAAAAGACCATTTTTGAGAAATATGGCAATACATGATCTCCCATTTTACAATACAAAAGAATAACACCCAAAAATAGGTGATCCCCTTTAAGAGCTAGTAGATCTCAATACAAAAAATAACAATAATAAGTTTTAAAAAAAATATGATCCCCTTTAACAAGTAGTGGATCTCAATACAAAAAGAAACAATGAGCTATTCAAAACAATTTTTTTAGTATCCATCATCCTCCTACCCATTCTTGTGATTGATGTAATTGAGCACGAGAATATGGTTGTATACTTTGAGTATAAGGGAAGTAGATTTCAAAAAATTGTTGTTGAGTAAGAGGAGATTGAAATTTGTCAACAACAACACCTATTCACCAACAACCATTGTTGAATACATCTACAAAAAAGTTGAGTGGAATGTACTGAGGCAAACTATTTATTGGAGGTGCGGGTCTAATATGTTTATAGAAGATCTCCTCAATAAGAGGCTCTCAAGACCATTCATCTGTTATAAAATTATCATATTGAATGACAAATTTGGTCTTGTCTGCATTACTCACAAATCCTAGTATTGTTGCACAGAACCAGGCTCCCTCAAAACCCTCTTCATCACAAGAGGCTTCTACTTTCATCCCAAAGTTGAAATCTATTTGTTATACCTTTTGCATTATGATAACACAAATAAATATTTTAATTTTTTATTAAAAATATATAATACAATCCTTAATAGAAAATAAACATTTGCTGAGTTTTTTTATTAAAAATATATAATAAATCCTTAAATGAAACATTTATAAAATATGAAAATAATATAAAATATTTATATTGTAATGTTTGAAATATGGCGATATTGCCTTCCACTTTTCAAACATTACTATACAAACATAAATATTTAGAATATATTTTTAATTTAAAAATATTAAAATAAAATATATTCTTAATGTTAAATGTTACCAATAATTCAAATAGTTAAACAATTAAAAAATCTAATGTATGCTTAATCTAATTTTAAAAAATTATTAAGATTAATAAAATACAAATTTCATTAACATGACAACATTGTCATCCACATTAATGATAAAATTATTTTATGCTAATGATGTAAAAAATGCAAACTATTAAAATATTATTGCAAAGGAAAATATTTTTTAAAAAATGTAGCATTTAACAAATAAAATAAATTAAACTAATATATAGTACTTAATTTAATTTTAAAAAACTATTAAGATTAATTGAATATAAATTTCATTAACATGGCAACGTTGTCATCCACATCGTAATGTTTCAAATATGGTGACATTGCCTTCCACATTTCAAGCATTACTACATAAACATAAATATTTGAAATATATTTTTAATTTAAAAACATTAAAATAAAATATATTCTTAATGTTAAATGCTACCAATAATTCAAATATTTAAACAAATAAGAAATCTAATCTATGCTTAATCTACATTTTAAAAACTATTAAAATTAATAGAATTAAAATTTCATTAACATGGTGTGATTGCCATCCACATTAATGATAAAATTAATTTATGCTAATGATGTAAAAAATGCAAACTATTAAAATATTAATGCAAAAGAAAATATTTTTAAAAAAATGTAACGTTTAAGAAATAAAATAAATTAAACTAATGTATGCTTGATCTAATTTAAAAAAAAATATTAAGATTAATTGAATACAAATTTTATTAACATGACCGTATTACCATCCACATTGTAATGTTTGAAATATGGTGGCATTGCCTTCCATGTTTCAAACATTACTACATAAATATTAACATTTGAAATATATTTTTAATTGTAAAAATATTAAAATAAAATAGATAGTTAATGTAAAATGTTAACAATAATTCTAAATTTTTTATTTTGTTAAATGATTATTTAAGAAACTAAACAAATTAAAGTAATGTACAAATCTGAAAACTATTTGAAATGCAAAACTAAATATAAAATAAAACTTATTTAAAATACAAATCTAAATTTAAAATGCAAAATATTTAAAATGAAAATCTAAATCTAAAATGCAAACTATTTAAAATATAAATCTAAATCAAACACACAAATCTAAATGAAACATGCAAATCTAAATCAAATATGTAAATGTAAATGAAATGTGCAAATGTAAATCAAACATGCAAATATAAATCAAACTATTTTAAATGCAAATCTAAATAAAACATACTAATCAATTGAAACTAAATCCATGGAAAATTAAAATACAAAACAACAATCTCACTTGCAAAACACTTGCTCCAAAATTTAATTTACTCTTGGCTCTTCAAAAACTCTCCACCTCTGCAAAACAACAAATGAAATGAGTAGACACTCTTTTATAATCTGAGAAAATCTCTTCATATTTCCCAAAAGGTGTCTTTTCTAATTCCCTTGCCTCTCCAAATTCTAAATTTAAATTTAATTATTTTTTTTAATTTTTTAATTTATTCCTCATCCATGTGGCACCCCTATTATTTCAGGTCCTATTATTATGGGCCCCATTATTTTGGCCTTACCATTTTTGTTCCTATTATTTTAGTTAACTATTATTTCATCCAAGTATTAGTAGTTTTGTAACTTATTTATTTAATCTAATAATTTTTAATGACAAGGAATCTTTTTTGGCATATTTCGTACCAATATTCCCATTTGTGCTCTCATTATATAGATACATCTCATGGCGTAATAAATATTTATGCACATTTATCAACATTTATATATATTTATATGCATTAATAAATATTTAAATGCACATTTTTACATGTTCATTCAAATTTATACACATTTAAATATTTATTCACATTTATACATAATTATACATACTTATTCACATTTATACTATAAAATCATACACATTTACAAACATTTATATATATTTACACATATTTATACATTTATATATATATTTATACATTTATAAACATTAATGAATATTTATAGACATTTATAAATATTTATTCACATTTATAAATATTTATATATATTAATACACATTTATAAGTATTTATAAATATTCACACACACACACACATATATATATATATATATATTAAATATTTATATATAGTTACACATACACATTTATAAATATTTATACATATTTATAAACATTTATACATATTTGTGCACATTTAGAAATATTTAAAAATATTTGTATATATTTATACATATTTATAAATATTTAAGCACATTTATCAACATTTCTTGGAGTTTCTCTAGTTGTAGTTAATGTGTTGTTAATGTGCTTCTAGTGTTTATGAGTTTATACCATGGGCCAACACCCTCTTGATGTTGTTTCTATCAAAAAAAATTTATACATATTTTTATACATTAATAAATATTTATACACTCTGGGGTGTAGGGAGGGTTTTTGGTGATGTGGAGAGATGTGTACAAGTGTGTTTATTGAATTGGCTTATACCTAGCCTTGCGACACACCATTATTGTAAATTTTCTATTATGTAAAATCAATATAATGTTCAGGTCTTCTAACCTTTTATGGAAAAAAAATAAAAATAAATATTTTTACATATTTTTACACATTTATTCAAATTTATACAACACACACACATATATATAGATACAAACACACATATAAATATCTATATACATTTATAAATATTTATACACAATTATAATTTTTTTACATATTTATAAACATTTATATAAATTTATACACATTTATAAATATTTATATATATTTATACACATTTATAAATATCTGTGTATATATATATATAGACACACACACACACACATTTCTAAATATTTGTACATTTCTATATATATATATATATAGACACACACACACACATTTCTAAATATTTGTACACATTTATAAATATTCATACACCTTTATAAATATTTATAAACTTTTATATATATTTGTAAATAATTATACCTATTTTTACATAAAAAAATTATAAGTATTTAAAGACCTTTATAAAAAAAACTTATAAATATTTATACTCATTTATATATTTATACGTGTTTATGTATGTTTATAAATATTTACATATATTTATACATATTTATTAATAAATTTACACACATTTATAAAGATTTATATACACATATATTTATAAATATTAATTTATACACATTTATATATTTATACACATTTATACATATTTATACAAATTTACAAATATTTATATTTATACATGTTTATAAATTTTTATACACATTTGCAAATATTTACGCTGAGAGGTATACCTATACAATGGGAACACAAATGGGAATACATGCATGAGAATATGTCAAAAAGATTCCTTACCAATAAAAACTATTAAATTAAATAAATAAGTTACAAAACTATTAATAACTGGGTGAAATAATAGTTGGATGAAATAATAGTTTTGGCCAAAATAATAGAAAGATAAATGGCAAGGCTGAAATAATGGGGCCCGAAAAAATAGGGGTGCCACATAGATGAAGAATAAATTAAAAAGTTAAAAAAAATTAAATTCAAATTTAGAATTTGAAAAGGCAAATGAATTAGAAAAGGTGTTAAATCACAGCATCGAATTGATTGACTATATTATAGTTGATTGTATGCACATGTGTGTGTGTGTGTGTGTGTGTGTGTATGTGTTTCTTATTGTTATTATAATCGACTATATATTGAAACCAAGTTTTAACTATCTGCAGTTAACATCGACACAGTCTATAATTTCTGAGCGACACTGTTGCGTTTAACTATCGTTCGATAGTTCACGTAACATATCATATTAATATGATATGTTACATTAACTACCGAAAGGTAGTTACCGCAACATACAAATGTGTTTTGAAGGGTTAAGCAGCAGTTAAGGATCGTATCACCCCAAAGGGCATGTCTATGTATAGACATGGCTCTGTGTGGCTTAAACCACGTAGAGTCATGTCTCTACGTAGATGTGACTATTCACATTCATATTTATGTGGTATGTATGATTGAGAAGAAGCAATCAATACACAACATTGTTTTCTTACCTGCAGTCATACATTTCAATATATATAAGTATTCATTGCTCAAGAAATTATAAGAATAACAACACATTCATTATTAGCTAGATTTGTACAGCACTCTTATATATCTCTATAGGACGGTCTGATTTTATAACAAAAGGCACCTTTTGGAGAATATGAAGTGACACTCGCATATTATAAAAGAGCATCTCCTCATTTCATTTGTTGTTTTGTTTCATTTATCATTTTGTAGTGTACAAAGAGGTGTAAAGTTTTGGAGGAGCCAAGAGTAGATTGAATTTTGGAGCAAGTTTTTTGCAAGTGAGATTATTGTTTTGTATTTTACTTTTCCATAGATTTAGTTTCAATTGATTAGTATGTTTTATTTAGATTTGCATTTAAAATAGTTTGATTTACATTTGAACATTTCATTTTGATTTGCACGTTTCATTTACATTTGCATATTTCATTTAGATTTGCATGTGTGATTTATATTTGCATTTTAAATAGTTTGCATTTTACATTTAGATTTGTATCTTAAATAGTTTGTATTTTAGATTTAGATTTGCATTTTAAATAAGTTTTATTTTATATTTAGTTTTGCATTTCAAGTAGTTCTCAAATAGTTTTCAATTTTACATTACTTTAATTTGTTTAGTTTTTTAAATGTTTTATTTAACAAACTAAAAAAATTAAAATTATTGTTAACATTTTACATTAACTATCTATTTTATTTTAATGTTTTTAAAATTAAAAATATATTTCAAATGTTAATGTTTATGTAGTAATGTTTGAAACGTGGAAGGCAATGTCGCCATATTTCAAACATTACAATGTGGGTGGCAATCTCATGTTAATGAAATTTGTATTTGTTAAGATATAGCTTCATTCGTATATGTGTGTGTGTGTGTGTGTGTGTGTGTGTGTGTGTGTGTGTGTATGTATATATATGTATATGTATATATATATATATATACATATATATATATATACATATATATATATATATATATATATATATATATATATATATATATATATATATATATATATATATATATATATATATATATATATATATATATATATATATATATATGTATGTATGTATGTATATATGTATATATGTATATATATGTATATATATATATATATATATATATATGTAGATATCTATATATATATGTATATATATATATCTATATATATATATCTATATCTATATGTATATATATATATCTATATATATATATATATACATATATATATATATACATATATATATATATATATATACATACATACATATATATTATACTATTCTATACATTGTTAATAAAGAGTTGTAATTATATTGTTATTATCATATTATCATTATTATATTTATAATATAATAATGATAATATCATAATACAATATTATGATATTACATTAATATATTGATCGAACTATGTTCGATATCTATCATAATTGTTAGCATCGACTATTAAGTTGAATGAATGAACATTGAGACAGCCGACTACACTAATGTAAGTCGCTGCTTACATTAGTGCTAGCGACTGTTGTTAATAGTCGCTAGCACTAATGCAAGCAGCGACCAAGGGTCGCGCCCTCTCATTTGTGAAGAGACACAATGCTTGTTGTCATCCGATCATCAGCATATATATATGTATGTTGTGATCGCATGGATAACACAATCAATAAAAGGAGTTCATTGCTGTTATCACCTGCGGTCACAGCATATGATATAATCAGTATAAATAAAAAAAGCATCACAGTCTATTCATATATCAAAACAGTCATTTATATTAGTAAATATAAAACAGTAAATTATATTCCCAAGATCTAATTTCCTAACATGGTATCAAAGCAGAGTTAAAGGGAATTAATTCTGAATTATTATTTGATAGGAATACAAAATAAAAAATAATTATTTAAAGGAGAAGAGTCATCACAAATTATCAAAATGACCACCGGAATCAGGATGGAGGATAGATTGGAAGGAGCATCAAATTTTCTATCATGGAAAATTAGAATCATCACGCTTTTACAAGAACTGGAATTAGAATCTTTCATAGAAATAGAAAAAGAAATTCCCACAGACGAAGCAGAGAAAATGACTTGGAAAAGGAGGAACAATAAAGCTAAGAAATTAATTGTTGATTCAGTTAAAGATTCTATTCTCCCAAGCATAGCAAGATTAGCAACAACATATGAGGTTTTTAAGAAAATTTAAGAAACATATGAGATAAACAATACAAGTCGAATATTAACCTTGAAGGAACAACTATTGACCATAAAAATGAATAAAGGTGAAACAGTTACATCTTATTTCCTGAGAATTGCTGAAATATGAGATCAACTACTCTCCATTGGTAACACTATAGAAGACATGGAATTATCTCTAATAGCACTAAGGGGATTACCAACATCCTGGAAGAATTTTATTCAATGCATACGCACACGTCCACCTCTACCAAAATTTGATCAACTTAAGAACGACTGTACTTAGGAAGAATCAAGACTTATTACCAGAGGAATAGGTCTAAAGAAAGAGGGAGAAACACAAGCACTCAACACAAAGTCCCACAACAAAAAGAGAAAATTTTTTAAAAGAAAGAGGGGATTCAAAAGAGATTTTTCTAAAATCCAATGTTACAAATGTGATAAATATGGGCACACTCATCGACATTGTCCTGAAAGGCAAAAGACTCAAGCCACCGTAGCTGAAGCAAAAGAAATTCCACTCTTCTTTACAGCTCTCTCAAGTGAACTAAATTCCAATAATAGAACTTGGATAATTGATAGTGGTGCATCAAGACATATAACCAGATTCAAAAATCAGTTTGAGACACTTGAAAATTATTCAACCGAAGAAGTGACTATTGGGGATAACTCCACCTACCCAGTGAAAGGAATAGGGACCTGTACCATAAAGATAAAGAATGGAGTATCTCTACAACTAAAAGATGTTCTATTTGTACCTGGAATCAAAAGAAACTTAGTCTCTATATCAGGACTAGCAGACCAAGGATTTCGGATCACCTTTAATGAAGACAAAGTTCTATTATGGCCTAAGAATTCAAATATGAAGAATGCTACAATCATAGGGACAAGAGATGGTAGTCTTTATAAAATATGTAATGATCAGAAATCTGCACTAACTCATGAAATCGCAAATCACAATGAATTATGGCATAAGAGGTTGGGACATCTAAGGTATAATGCTCTACCTTTAATAAACAAGATTACTACGGGTCTTCCACACTTTAAAAATAATCATTCAGGCATTTGCAAAGGTTGTGCACTAGGAAAGAACATAAAAGGGTCTTTTCCTACAAGTGAGCACAAATCTAAAGTAATCTTAGAATTAATTCACACTGATTTATGTGGACCCATGTCAACACCTTCATTAACAAGATCACTATACCATATTATTTTTGTTGATGACTATTCTTGGAAAACTTGGATATACTTTCTTAAGGTTAAAGAATCAAGTGAGGTACTATCTAAATTCAAAGAATTTAAAGCATTAGTAGAAAATCAAATAGATAAAAGAATAAAAGTATTAAGATCAGACAATGGAGGTGAATACAAATCTGACATATTTAAAGAATTTTGTAACTCTATTGGGATTAAGAGGGAGTATACTGTACCATATAATCCTCAACAAAATGGAGTAGCAGAAAGGAAGAATAGATCCATAATCAAAGCAGCAAAAGCCATGATGCTTGATCAAAACCTTCATACTTCTTTTTGGGCAGAAGCTTCAAATACAGCAGTATATATTCAAAATCGGTGTCCACACTCCATATTAGAAAACATAACACCAGAAGAAGCATTTACAGGGATCAAACCAGACCTAAGTCATCTTAGGATATTTGGATGTCTCGTATACATTCATGTACCTAAAGAGAAGAGGACTAAACTAGAACCATCAGGTAAAAGAGGCATACTTGTTGGTTATAGTGAAAACACAAAAGGGTATCGAATCTATATTCCAGGACAAAAATCCATTGAGATGAGTAGAGATGTAAAATTTGTTGAAAATAACACATTTAAAAATCTTGAAGAAGATAACATCCTGGAGATAGAAGAAGATCTCACTGCTGAAATTGAGAGGGAGGATATAGAAGAACCTGAATCTCCTGTCATTGAAAATGAGAACACGAATGTAATCAATGGTAAGAAAAGGCCATTATGGGCAAGACAAATAATTAAAGAAAATAATGTAGAACCTAATGAAATATCTCATGAGAGTAAAAGGACAAGAACTCAAAATTGTTATGCAGCTCTTATAACAGAAATCAATAAATCAGAACCATCAAATCCAAAGGAGGCATTATCTAATCAAGCATGGAGAGAGGTAATGATTGAAGAATATCAATCTATAATAAAGAATGATGTCTGGGACATAGTACCTAGACCTAAAAATAAAACCGTTGTCTCTTCTAGATGGCTATTCAAAACTAAATATGCTTCTGACAGAAGTATTGAGAAGCATAAAGCTCGGTTTGTTGCTAGAGGATTCTCACAAAAAGTAGGTATTGATTATGAAGAAACATTTGCCCCTGTAGCTCGGTATACATCAGTCAGAACCATTATTGCTATAGCAGCATCTAAAGGGTGGAAGATACACCAGATGGATGTGAAAATGGCATTCCTAAATGGCACCATTGAAGAAGAAGTATATTTAGAGCAGCGAGAAGGGTTCATTATACATGATGCATCAAAATATGTTTGCAAACTCAAGAAAGCACTATATGGGTTGAAAGAAGCTCCCAGAGCTTGGTATGAAAGGATAAATAGCTATCTTTCAAAATTAGGATACTCTAAAAATGATGCAGATCCTAACATTTACTTTAAGATAACAAATGACAACATGGTTATTTTAGTTCTTTATGTAGATGATCTTTTAATAACAGGAGAAGATCATCTTATTGCAAAATGTAAGCAAGAACTCACTACTAGATTCGACATGAAAGATCTAGGACTCTTACATTATTTCTTAGGGTTGGAAGTGTTTCAAAAGGAAGGCTATATTCTGCTAAATCAACAAAAATACACTATTGATATTCTAACCAAGTTTGGAATGATGGAATGTAAGCCTTTATCCACACCTATGGAAACAAATCTGCACAAACTCAAAGTTGAAGCAGAAGAGTCTGAACCCTCTGATCCTACATTGTATAGAGAAATTGTTGGCTCTCTTATGCACTTAGTGAACACTAGACCTGACATCTGTTATGCAACCAATGTTGTGAGTCACTTTATGTGTGAGCCCAAGGAAATACACTTAATGGCAGCTAAGCATATCTTGAGATATCTACGAGGCTCTATTGGATTTGGGCTAAAGTATGAAAAGGTAGAAATCAATCTTCAAGGGTGTTCTGATTCTTATTGGGCTGGAAGTACTACCGATCGAAAAAGCACTACAGGGTGTTGTTTCAATCTTGGTTCAGCTATGATTTCTTGGTTCAGTCAAAAATAGTCAGCAGTAGCATTAAGCTCCACTGAAGCTGAATATATGGCAGCATCCATGGGAGCACGTGAAGCAGTATGGTTAAGAAAGCTATTATTTGGATTGTTTGGAAAACCTCTAGATCCAACTGTGATTCATTGTGACAATCAAAGTTGTATCAAGTTATCTGTTAATCTAGTTTTCCATAACAGGTCCAAACATATTGAGATTCCATATCACTACATAAGAGATATGGTAGAGAGAAATATCATAAGGCTAGAGTACATTAGTACTGAAGAATAGAATGTTGATATTTTCACCAAGCCACTGGCAAAGCTGAAGATAGAATACTTCAAAAATAAACTTGGCATGACCAAGGTTTGATGTATGGTTTAAACCCCTCTTATCTATAAGTTTTTTATTCATGAATAAATGTTAAAATGTGTATATTGCAATATTGTATAAATGATCATTTGTGTGTGGGTTAACATTTCAAGGTGACGATCTTGTAAATGGTTAACCAAAGTGTCAAGATAGACTACTTAATTGTGTGTCCCGATTGTGTGGAGATCTTGACTCTTGTTATTACTGGATGTGTAATAATGAAATCATATCATGATAGACTACTTCATTGTGTGTCCCAAATGTGCGGAGATCGTGATATTCAAGTCTATTTTCATGACGAGACTACATTAACTTGTGCGTCCCGAATTGGCAGATGTCATGATAGACTTTTGATATTTAATACTCACTCGCTAAGAGGGAGTGTTAAGATATAGCTTCATTCGTGTGTGTGTGTATATATATATAGATCTATCTATATATATATATAGATATATATATATAGATATATATATATATATATATATAGATATATATAGATATATATATATATATATATATATATATATATATATATATATATATATATATATATATATATATATATATATATATATATATATATATATATATACTATTCTATACATTGTTAATAAAGAGTTGTAATTATATTGTTATTATCATATTATCATTATTATATTTATAATATAATAATGATAATATCATAATACAATATTATGATATTACATTAATATATTGATCGAACTATGTTCGATATCTATCATAATTGTTAGCATTGACTATTAAGTCAAATGAATGAACATTAAGATAGCCGACTACACTAATGTAAGTCGCTGCTTACATTAGTGCTAGCGACTGTTGTTAATAGTTGCTAGCACTAATGCAAGCAGCGACCAAGGGTCGCGCCCTCTCATTTGTCAAGAGACACAATGCTTGCTGTCATCCGATCATCAGCATATATATATGTATGTTGTGATCGCATGGATAACACAATCAATAAAAGGAGTTCATTGCTGTTATCACCTGCAGTCACAGCATATGATATAATCAGTATAAATAAAAAAGCATCATAGTCTATTCATATATCAGAACAGTCATTTATATTAGTAAATATAAAACAGTAAATTATATTCCCAAGATCTGATTTCCTAACAGTATTCAACTAATCTTAATATTTTTTTTTTAAATTAGATTAAGCATACATTAGTTTGATTTATTTTGTTTCATAAATGTTACATTTTTTTAAAAATATTTTCTTTTGCATTAATATTTTAATAGTTTGCATTTTTTACATCATTAGCATAAATTAATTTTATTGAATTAATATGGATGACAATGTCACCATGTTAATGAAATTTTAATTCTATTAATCTTAATATTTTTTAAAATTAGATTAAGCATAGATTAGATTTATTAATTGTTTAAATATTTGAATTATTGACCAGTAACATTTAACATTAAGAATATGTTTTATTTTGATATTTTTATATTAAAAATATATTCTAAATATTTATGTTTATGTAGTAATGTTTGAAACGTGGAAGACAATACCACCATATTTCAAATATTACAATGTGGATGGAAATGCCACCATGTTAATAAAATTTGATTCAATTAGTATTAATAGTTTTTTAAATTAAATTAAGAAAACATTAAGTTATTTTATTTTATTTCTTAAATGTTACATTTTTTAAAAAGTGTTTTCTTTTGCATTAATATTTTAATAGTTTACATTTTTTACATCATAGCATAAATTAAATTTATCATTAATGTGGATGGCAATGCCGCTATGTTAATGAAATTTGTATTCTATTAATTTTAATAGTTTTTCTAATTTAGATTAAGCATACATTAGATTTCTTAATTGTTTAAATAATTGAATTATTGGTAACATTTAACATAAAGAGTATATTTTATTTTAATATTTTTAAATTAAAAATATATTTCAAATATTTATGTTTGTGTAGCAATGTTTGAAAAGTGGAAGGCAATGCCGCCATATTCAAACATTACAATGCAAATATTTTATATTATTTTTATATTTATTAAATTATTCATTTAAGGACTCTATTATATCATTTTAACCAGAAAAACTCAACAAATATTTATTTCTATTAAGGATTGTATTATATCTTTTTAATAAAAAAATTGAAATGTTTATTTGTGTTGTCACAATGCAAAAGGTATAACAAATAGATTTTGATTTTGGGATGAAAGTAGAAGTCTCTTGTGATGAAGAGGGTTTTGAGGGAGCCTGATTCCCTACAACAGTGCTAGAATATATGAGTAATGCAGACATGGCCAAGTTTGTCATTCAATATGACAATTTTATAATAGATGAATGGTTTTGAGAGCCTCTTATTAAGGAGATCTTCTATAAACATATTAGACCCGCACCTCCAATAATTAGTTTATCTCAATACATTGCACTTGACTTTGTTGTAGATGTATTTGACAATGATTGTTGGTGGACAGATGTTGTTGGTAGATTTCAATCTCCTCTTACTCAACAACATTTTTTGAAATCTACTTCCCTTATACTCAAAGTATACAACCATATTCTTGTGCCCAGTTACGTTGAGCACAAGAATGGGTTCGAAGGATGATGGATAATAAAAGAATGGTTTTGAATAGCTCATTGTTTATTTTTGTACTAAGATCCACTACCTATTAAAGGGGGTCACGTATTTTTTTGGTATTATTGATATCTTTTGTATTGAGATCCACTATCTCTTAAAAGGGGATCACCTATTTTTGGGTGTTATTCTTTTGTATTGTAAAGTGTGAGATCATATATTGTCATGTTTCACAAAAAATAGCCATTTAGACCATTTATATTTCACATGATATATCTAATATATGCTTATAAATAAAATATTCATTTATAGAATGCTATAAGATTTTGTGTCTCCTTGTCTTCGTGTTTCCATATTTTTTATAAATTTATCACTTTAATTATTCTTCTAATCTATTTTATTTGTTGCAATTCTTGTTTTCCTTTTCCTCTTCATTATTAATATGTTTTTTAATATACTATAAAAGTATAATACTTTATACATGAATTTTAATTTTAACCCAAATTTATACATGAATTTTAATTTCAATCTAAATTTATCAATCTACTTGCAAAAGAACTTGCTCCAATTCTTGATTCTACTTGGTAATAATAATCTTCATTACTAATATATTTTACATGTATACATTTTGATTGATGAAATGAGCTTCATTAGTCAAAACTTGCTAAAAAACATAAATTGTCAACTCAGACAAGCCTTCTCACAAAGTGTTGACATTAGCTTTGTAGGTATACCTTTCCTTATTGTTAATGATGCTCTTAATGTCTTATAATACTTATTAACCTAACTCATATACAATATCATGTTATGATACTACTAGATGGTCTAAAGTTAAAATTTGTCAACTCTCTTTCGGGTGTATCTATTATTTTAGTTGGTGATCTGGAGCAGTTACCTCCTATCAATGATAGACCGACATATTATAGCAACACCTATGGGAAAAGTTACTATGGCAGGCATTTAAGAGAGTGGTTACACTAGATAAAGTATTTAGGCAAGATGGAAAAAACATCAACCAACAAAGATTTTGTCATCTTCTCACAAATTTGAGAGATGCAAATCTAAAATTAGATGATTGGAACTTGCTTATGACAAGAACTCCTATAAGGTTAGATGTCGCAAACAATGATGAGTTTGATAAGATAGTGCATTTTTTCTCTACAAATGACAATGTTCATAACCATAACATGAGGATGGTGTATCCTTTAAGGCATCTTGTTGTACGTAGTCTTGCAATTATGTCAAGGAAAGGTAATACAAATGAAGATTGGTCAACTGAAGAACTTGATATAGAGTTATTATTCAGTAACAATTCAAGGGTAACGTTGACTACAAATCTATGGATAGAAGACAGTCTTATCAATGGAGCATTGGGATATATCAGAAATATTGTATACAAACCATAAAATGCTCCACTTGAACCACCAACATATGTCATAGTTGAATTTGATAATTACTTTAGAATACCATATGACGACCACCATCCAAAAATAGTACCAGTAGCACCATTACAAAGGGGTGGGACCTTCCAATTACTATTAAGGTTGGCATGGGTGTCAAGACAATTCATAAATCTCAAGGACTAAGTCTTTCAAAAGCCACAATTGATATACGTCTAAAAGAAAGAGAAGGATTGACATTTGTGGATATATCTCATGTAAAGTCTCTATGAGACTTGAGAATAATGTCACCCTTCACATATGACCGATATGAAGAAATGAAAAGTGGGAAATAACTTTCAAAGAGAAAAGTAGAAAAAATCAGACTTAGATGTCTTCAAAATCAATGATGTACTCTAATGATGTATTTCCAACTTCCTATTTAAAAATATAGAATTAATTCTTCTCCTACATATATATGTGATAATTATCTTAAATTATTATATCATTAATCTTATTGCACACATTCATACATGTTATTCCATACTAAGTGACAAGTAAAATCACATATGCTCGATCTAACATGATTACCTCATTATTTTAAATTTCTTATTGTTGTTAAATTCATTTAGTTGACATTTCATGATAATTAATTGTGACCTCAAATAAAAGTTGTAGGACCCTCTTCATTGTTGAATATTATGTGATCATTGCTCAAATAAATGTCACATTACCCTCTTCATCATTACAGACATGTATTTTACATGCATCTAAATATTAATATACATCATAAGTGTATCCAATAAGATTAATTCAAATCATAAACTTCAACTTAAATTAAACCTTAATACTATTATTAACTAAGTCTACATGGAATCTTTCACCATAACCATAATAATTATTATCGAATACTCTAATACTAACCCTAATTGTACCCCTGGCTCTATTACCTACACCTCATCACTAACACATAATAATACTCAATGTAGCAATATCCAACAAGATTAATTATTATATAGCTATAGAGGGGCTCTGCAATTGTACGACTCCCGAGGGTGAGGTGTAACCTGTTTTGTAGTCATACTTTGTACAAGCCTTGTGGCTTCCTTTCATTCCTATGTGTGGCTTCCTTTCTTTCTACTTGGTTTTTTGTGCCTTCGCAGTGTCCTTTGTTATTAATTTTCTATCATTTGTGGCTTTGTGTTTGATTTTTTTGTTCATTTTCTTTCTCTTTGTGTTGGGCTAGGGTTTAGGAAAATATTCCATCAGAGCTGAGCCTTCTCAGCTCCCAGCCTGGTTCGCCCATGTGTATGTTTGGCTTGATACAAAATGATGGTAACGCTGAGTTAAGGATGGATATAGATAAAGGGTGTTTGAACCATGATGGCTAAGTGTGCCAAGATAAACCTATAGAGGAAAAAGATAAAGTAATATCAAAGCCTTCCTACAAGTTAGTGCTTTCAAAACAATCTCGACCTAAATGTCCATTGTTGGCTACCTTTAATGGTGTCTTTTGTAGAGGAGGATAAGTTTCTAGAGGACCCACAACCAATGGAGATAGATTGGAAGGGATAGAAGCAGAGGGAGGAACAGGAAGAGACTATCGAGATGGTAAGTCTGCTCCCCATGACTTTTGAACTCTCTCTCTCTCTCTTTCTCCTAATGAGGACATGATTAAGGCTATTAGGAAAGAGCAGATGCGTTTGAAAGATATTTCTATTTTCTTTGTTTATTTAGATAAGGAATCTTTACCATCGAGAAATTTCTTTGAAGATTGGATTGCTAATATATGGGGAAGAAAATTAGGGATTCAAGTAAGTTTTTGCATAATGATCCAAAACAGGTTATTTGTGGTCTTTTTTAAATCACATGTTATGCAGGAAAGAGTATTAAAAAAGAAGCACTGGAATGTGGATCATTCACTATTTAGGGCTTTTCGGTGGTCGGCCAAAGATAAGGTTGAACAAGTCGTGGCCACCCCGCACTAGATTAAAATTAAAAATTACAACCAGAATTCTAGCCTTTCATTTCTTAGATTGTACAACCCCTCGGTTCAGTTTTGCAGATAGAGGATGCCAGATATACTTTACCCCACTTAAATGCTAGAATATTGCTTTCCCTTGAGCCTAAAATAGATTTCCTAAATATTATTTTGATAGAATTAGAGGAAGAAAAGTTTACTTGGGAAGTTTCCTTATTAGGGGACCTAGGATCTTGTTTCCATTGTAAAAAGAATAGTCACTCTAAAAAAGAATGTCCAGCCCTTAATAATTTTTAGAACTCCAAATTTGACAGTAATGCTAAACCTAATTATAAAGAAGATGGTAAATTGGGTCAGAATAAAAAAGATGAAAATTATGTAAATGACTATTCTAGGGCTAATGAAGTTGGTGATAGCAAAGATTCTCCCCAAGACCCGATTGAAAACTTGACTAATGTTGATATAAAGGAAACTATCGAACTATGGTGGATATGTTAGCTTGAATAACCCTATGTTTGAAGATGACTTTGAAGTGAGGCTAGCCCTAGGAGGTGGTGTTTCTGGTACTCTAGTCGATTGTCAACCAGATAATAGAATTGAAGAGGATAATGCTAGGGGTAATGAACAATATTTACTCCCCCCAAGATAAATGCCCAACAACTTGCTCTTAACACCATTAATGAGAAGGCCGAGAATATTAGGAGGACCTCTAATGGACCCTTGAATAGAGATAAGGTATCAGGGAACCTGAAAATAGGTATTGGCCATAAGAACACCAGTGATACAGTAGATTCAATGAATGAGGAGCCATTTACTAAAGTAACTAACAAAGCTTCAAAAAAAAGGAAAATTATTGAGAGACAGACTCTCTCTAATGATAGTAGGAATTCTGGAAAAAGTATTCTTGAGTGCTTTAATAGACTGTATTATAATTCTAAAATCTTACCCAAATGATGCACATACACAGAACTAGAATGTGAGAGGTCTTGAGATGTCAAATAGAAAATATATGGTTAGAAAATGGTGTAATAATCTCAAATTAAAGGACATTATATGCCTATAAGAAATTAAGATTGTTGGTTTCCAAGCATATACCATTTTGAAATTTATTTGGGATCAGTCTATTGGTTATTACTCTAATCATCCTAGAGGTAAAGGAGGCACCGCTATCCTTGTTGGGCCCTAGTGGGCTGAGAAGATTATTTCTAATGGATCCTCACCTTTTCATAGAGCCTTGTGGGTTATTTTTAAACACAATGACATCTTAATTGGGGTATGCAATATTTATGCTCCTAATGACTACAGAGATCATCCAACTTTATGGGAATGGTTGTCTAATGGTCTACCTAAAGCTCACTAGATTTTTCCTAATATGGTGTAAAGTAAAGAAGATAAGTGTGGGGGGAATGTTCAATGTTGGAAAGGGAATGAACTATTCTTTTGGTCCAACTTTAAGAGGAAATTTAGAATTGTTGACCCTTTAACTCTCAAAAAGGGAGCTTTCTCTGATATTTGGTTCACATGGTGCAATAACCAAGCTAGGCAATAGAGATTCTACTCTCGTTTGGATAGATTCTATGTGGAAGATTCCATATTCTCTTTTAAAAACAAGATGGGCATGCCCTTGTCTATGTCTCTCCTTCCTCTATGTCAGATCACCACCCAATTTATGCTAAGGTCTATGTAGACAATAATATATATAGTAGTTGTAATAAGAAAAAAGTAAGTTTTAAGATCAATACCTCCTTGCTTAATGATGAAGAGAGTTATGATGCTATCAGAATGGTAACTAGTCTTTGTAAACTCTGTAATCAGGGGTTGAGTCCTAAAGATATGTGGAACTTACTAGTGGAATCATGGAGGAAAATTTATTAGATTATTGGTAAGAAAAAGTCTATTGATATAAATAAGGAAGAACAAATGCTTCAAAGCACTCTTAACAATACTAAGAGAGAACTACAACTTAAGGGCTCTAATTCTCAGTTGGAGGAGAGGCTAAATGGGGTCAAATGCCAACTAAGGAGCATTCAACAGTACAAGATCAGAGGGCAAAAAACCAAAGCTAGGATGAATTGGATGAAGGATGGTGACAAGGGTACTAAGTACTTCTTTAATATTATAAGACCTAAGCATTAAACAAAATTGATTAAGGGTATTCAAATTAGTGGGGAGCTATCCAATGATCCAAGTAGTATTAAAGAAGCCTTTTTTAGCTTCTACAAGGATCTATAAATACATCAAAATTTAATGAGGATAATAAAAAAAAAAAATTGGAGAAATGTCTCAAGTTGATCCCAAAAAAGATCCCAAGCAATAAGGCCATGAAGCTTGTGTTAGAAATGGGAACACTAAGAGGGGGGTGGGGTGAATCAGTGTTCTATACTATATTACTTTTTTTGATACTTTGAAACTTACTTAATTGCTTAGTTACTAAAATGAACATCAATGCAAGTAAGATAACACATGACACCAAATATGATTATAGGGAAACCGAAATAGGTAAAAACTCCTGTGGGAATTGACACCCACTAAGAACTACACTAGTGTATTATGATCCCTGTTAGAAGATCTTACAACCTTGTTAGGAGTTGATCTTTACAATGCAATCAGTGTAGTGACCTAGTCAAGGGTTAGACTAGGTGTTAGGAGTCTTTTACAATTAACCTTGTTAGGAGTCTTTTACAATTAACCTTGTTAGGGGTGGGGACACACTGTCCTACAACTCACTGCTCAAGTGGTGAAGGCTACAACCTTCTGGATATCAGATACACACTATATCTACAGGGTGAACTGTTGCTTTGACACTGCTTGTCTAATCAGTTCCTTTTGTGCGTTGATGCTTTAGCCTCTTGTAAAGCTCTACCTCATTTTATCTACTCTTTGCATACTTCTTCTCTACTTATTTGATCTCTATATTTCATGCCATACTAAATTACAAGGGCACATGTCTTATTTATATGTGCATACAAAACTCTTCATCAAGTCAACCTATAACTAATTACATACAATGCTTCCAAATGAATTGGCTCAAGCGTGTTTACATACTATCATATTAACATGTCTATGACCTAAATACAATAGGTGCATAGCCTTTACAAAACAATATTACAAGCGCTAACCAAAATATAAACAGTCAGCTCCATGCTTTGTTCTGTTCTGTTCTGTCACTCACTATCTTTGCCACTTCATCTGAGTGTAACTTCCTCATACTGACTCATATCATCATGCGCTCTTAGACTTAGCATGATTACATACTTAGAAACTTATCTTCAAGGGCACATGGCATAACTCTTTCATATTCACATGCATTGATGCTCTGCTCACTTGGTGCTCTGCTATCTGTCCAGACTTCCATACTTAGCCATATTTCTGATCTTCTACATAATGCGCTACCTCCAAAACTTCATATGACTTTGTTGCCATAATGAAAACACTAAATATAGTCATATACTTCAGTATAGTCAACTTACCAACAATCTCCCCCTTTGTCATTAATGGAAACAAAGGAATATGGTGAAGTTACTAACTGTATCCTTATATAAAATTTTCTAATACATACTCTAACTTATATCTTCCCTTTCACTATGTACTATACTTTTCTTTACATCATATACAAAGCTCCATTTTTTTTCTTCTACATACTATACTCCCCCTTTGACATTTATGATAAAGGTGCTCAAAAAGATGTATCTACAAATACTCACAAAGTGAAGACATCCGAATATGCTATCTTTAGGTTAGCAATCTCATTCTGCCAAAATTTCTTCAATGAGTCTATTGTCTGGAGATGGGCACACAAGGCATATGTTAACTTCTCCATCTTCTCCAAATCTATACTCAGACCTTGATCATATGTCACCATAGTAGCATCGATCTCCTTGATTTTCTGGTTCAAGACATCTAATGAGGGCGCAAGAGCATTTCTTAGTTGTGTTTGCCTTGCGCTTATCTTGGACATTTCTTTCTCTGCCTTCTCTATTTTGTCCACTTGACCCTAGTATATATTGTTGCACATGTTCACATCTATAGAAGGGTCTTCTATTGGTTGCCTCACTTTTCCTATCATAGCTTTTGCCTCCTGAATTTTCTTATAGAGGTCTGCAGTCAACTTGTTTTGGTTCATGCAGTCTGCTATAATTTTCCTTCCTTTTGCTACAAATTCTTTCAATAAAGCTTGACCAACCTTTAGAGAGTTAAGGTCAAGTGCAAAGTTTGCAGTTAATTCATTCAATATTTTCTTAAGGTACTTCTCTTCTGCTACCTTAGCTTTTGATTCTTCTAAGCAAGAAAAGTTTGCCTTGAAGCTTGTCAGGATGTTGCTGACATCTTCCACTAAGTGCACTTTTGGTACCTTCTTCTCTGCTGGCAGTAGATTGTTCAAGATGTTTACTGACTCAATGAGTAGAGGATTTCTCATCACTTGTTTCTCCTTGGCCTTCTCCATAGAAAGAACATTTATCTTGATTAGGTCTTCTTCTCCCCAAGAGTCCAAGCTTGTGGTGTCAGGAGTCAAAATTGACAATAATGATACTGAAGGCATGGGAGTGATAGGTGTGTTGTCCATCACTTATATCTTTGTTTTTGTAGGCATTTCAATAGAGGGTTCATATGTTGGTTCCTTTTCTTTCTCCTCTTCTTCTTCTTTCTCCTTTTATTCTTCTTTCTCCTCTTCTTATTCTTGTCCTGGTAAATCCTCAATCAGCACAATATCTTCTTGCTACATAGATGAATTGTCACCACATAGTGTTTCTACCTCTTGTATACTCACAAAGGCTTCCTCAAATTTGTCTAAGTCTTTGTCAGTGGCCGCCATTGATATCTTCTTGGGTTGCGAGCATGGGCACTGAGTTTATTTCAACTACAAGCACTGTCACTATGGGCGTTGAGTCTTGTGGACCTGTCATAGGTACATTTGTAACCTCAACTACTTTAACTTGCTCAATAGGTGCTTGAGTGATGGGCACAGATGTAGGTTGCATGTGTTGTTCAAGGAATACTTTCTCAAAAGCTTTCTCTATCTCCTTATCTATTAGCTCATAATCCTTGTTCATTATATGCAATGTTCTCATCTTTTTCCTTTGGTGCGGCTTTACCAAATCCATTAATAATTCTTTTTCTTCCACTAAACATACTAGCAGATTGTCATCTAGTGTTTTCTCTCTTATTCTAATGTCTTCTTCAGCTGCTTGTATTTTCAAAGTGTCTATAATATCCCATACTTTATCTCGGATGACTATCTTTAGTTCTAGAACTTTCTTCTTGAATTTGATCATATATTTGATCAGCATCTCATGGATCTCAGATTTGTCAATTTCATGATATCTATCATAGAACTTAGATATTTGATCTAACCTTCCTTCCTCTACTACTCTAGTCCTTAATACTTGAAGACTTGGTAGAAATCCTACCTCGGGAGGTGGTTGTACATTTCTACCTCTGCTTCTTGTGGCTCTTGCTGATGGATGACTTGTAACTAGCTACTTTTTCCTCTTAGACATCTTATTAGGCTCTGGTGGTGTATTGGAGTCACTAGGAATGGGTGCAGGAGTGATGTCATATGTCTTCTTCTCCTTTTCCTTTGCATCATCAGATTTCTCAATCTTTACCTTTTCCAACTTAGGATCATCAGACTTCTCTTGCTTGGCTTCTTAAGTGAATGTGCTCTCAATTTGCATAGCAATTTTTGCTTCTCTAGCTTTATCCAGGTCTGCTTGGGTCACACCATGGATTTTCAAAATCTCAAAGGTGATTTTGGTGGCTTTCCTCTTGGTTGCTGCATTGTTTAGGGCTGCATCTACCTCCGTGGTCTTTCCTCATATGTTCCCCATCTAGGCTCATTAGGATCCTTAGGCCCCGATAGTAAGACTTGTGCATAAGCTTCCAAAACTTGCTCCTCCACTTCATAGCCAAGTGGATGAATCCACTTAGTTCTAGGCTCAATAGCCTCCATACAAGTAATGTCAGTTTCTACCATAAAATAGATACTGTCCTTATATTTTTCAACAATGCTTTCAATTATCATGTACCTCATCTGCATCTTTATCCTAAAGGTTTTCAACTCTAACTCCATATAGTCTTTCAGTGTGCTCTCAACTGATGCCTTAAGAGATATTTGAGGCATGGTAGGAAAACTTTAATCTAGGTATAAGTCTAATACCTTCCCAACTATATGAAAGTACATGTAGATTATCAAAGACCCAAACCTGAATATTTTGGTCTTGTCATATTTGTTAACTCTTATATTATCTATCAATTGTGCGCGCAAGATCTCACACAAATTGAATTCTCCATTTTCTCTCACCAATCTGATGGTTGCAAGAATAGTGGCTGTAGACACACTATTGACCCTTTTAGCATGCTAAAATCTATAACCAAGAATCATAGACATCAATTTGATGTCCTTCTCCTCAATTGGCTCAATTATCATATCGCGCTTATCACTCTGGGATTTGCAGGTTTATTCAACCAATTTTCTAACATCCTTTCCAACTAGAAGAATGGCGCATGTCTTTTATAGACCTGTCATCTCATGAATGAGATCTATTGTGATTTTGACTGGTACTTCACCTATCCAAAATAGGTCATCATGGATCCTTCTCAACAAGATCTTAATCCAGTCAGATTCATAAAACTCATGTGTTGTAGCATATTCAATGATTGGGTGATTTTCTAGGTGCGTGAACTCTTCAGTGAATGATTTATCTGGATTCATCGTGGTTTCTAGGTGTGACCTAATTCTATCCAAGCCAACTAGTTCCTTCTTACAATACACATATGCACGCATGTCTTCTACGTGCATTACGTCCATTGGGGTTCTAGAAAAAGCTCCTTCTAGGTCATCTAAGGTGGATTTGAATAGGTGCTTCTTAAACACATATATTTTCCTTTCTGCAACAGCAAAGACAACTAGTGTAGCCATGACTTACTTGTTTAATAACTTCACAGAGGCTTTCTAGGGTTTCTGGATCGTCGCGTGGGCTTTGCAACAATCAATCTTCGTTCTTCACTGATAGATTCAACTACAACGCTTGCTTGATCTTGTGTGCTCTTCAATCACTCAATTTAGAATGCAATGTGAGAATAATGAATCTCTGACGGCTATAAAGCAACTTTTCTTCCATTAATGCTTTCCGTATAAACATAGAATGCAATTGTAAATTTTATTCTTTGTTGCTACTATCAATCAGGCAGTGCACTCTTGCATACTGCATCACATAGTCTCTAAATGATTTTTGTCCAAGGTGCATACTCTGAGAGTGAGTATACCAGCTGCGTGGGGGTCTAGAGCTAATCTAGCTCCCCCTATGACCATGAAGGTCATTTAACCATAAATAGGAGGTGCATCCATTGCGGATGCATCCTCAACTATTTCATCAACATTCTCCTTCATTTCTTCCTTCCAAATCAAGCTCGCATCTTCTGAAGCTTGCACAAACTTGACTTCTCCTACTTCATCTAATATTGAACCTTCTGACTTTTTAGGGCTTTCCTATCTTTGCACTCTTGTTCTGCAGAACCTAGAGATGTGTCTAGCCTTGTTACATGAGTGACAAATGACTGGAGGCCTGATATTCCTCAGTGCATTCATGTGGGTTACCATACTATACTATTTGGCTGTGTGACCTACATAATTGCATATCTGACATGTAATGTTCTGAAGGTTTCTTACATTCTAGTGTGGATGACTTCTCTGACTTTGTTGATTCTGATTTTTTTTATTTGATCTACAATTCATAGCTCTGTGACCAAACTTATTGCATGAATAACAATAACCATTGAAAGGTCTTACCTCTTTACAATTTCTTTCTATGTGACCAGGCTTGTTACAAGCATAACAAGTCTTATTTACTAGCTTGCGCTCATCCTTAGATGGTTCAACTTCAGCTACTGCATGATTTCCTACTTTATTCAATCCTGTAGATTCTTCTAATTCTTTCTTTCTTGCTCGCATGTCATTGATCTAATTTTGTGCTTCATTGAATCCAATGTCGTTGGTGTCTCCTTTAATCCTCTGTGCATACAATTGTGACTCTATAAGATCCTTGCTTGTGTGCAATTTGTCAATATGCTTCTTTGCTTCAGTCAATTCAAATTCCATTTGTTTCTTGATATTCTCTAACTTCAAGATTTTCATGTTTGGTTGCCTTAGTTCTTCATCTAACTGCTTGTTCTCTTTGATCTGTTCTTCATAGGCTTCTTGATTGTTAAGTAGCTTTTCATCCAACTCTTCAATCTGATCTTTCAGAGATGTATTTTCCGCTTTTAGCCTTTTAACCATTTTTCCCAAATCACTTGTGGAGCAGTCTTTCAAATCTTTTCTCAATCTTTTAATGACTGCTTGAGAATCACTAACCTTTTCTTTTAGTTCTTCAATTTCTTTTTCAAATCTGTCAAGGTCTTCAAGAGCTGCTTCAAGATTCTTTTTTAGATGTTTCATTTCTCCCTTATCTATGATCTCCTCAAGTGGTTAGAAATGGGAACACTGAGAGGGGGGGTGAATCAATGTTCTATACTATATTACTTTTTCTGATACTTTGAAACTTAACTTAATTGCTTAGTTACTAAATGAACATCAATGCAAGTAAGATAACACATGACACCAAATATGATTACGGGGAAACCCAAATAGGTAAAAACCCTAGTGGGAATTGACACCCACTAAGAACTACACTAGTGTATTATGATCCCTATTAGAAGATCTTACAACCTTGTTAGGAGTTGATCTTTACAATGCAATAAGTACAGTGACCTGGTCAAGGGTCAAACCCTATTAGGAGTCTTTTACAATTAACCCTGTTAGGGGTGGGGACACACTATCCTAGAGCTCACTGCTCAAGTGGTGAAGGCTACAACCTTCTGGATATCAGATACACACTATATCTATAGGGTGAACTATTGCTTTGACACTGCTTGTCTGATCAATTCCTTTTGTGCGCTGATGTTTTAGCCTCTTGTAAAGCTCTACCTCATTCTATCTTCTCTTCACATACTTCTACTCTGCTTATCTGATCTCTATATTTCATGCCATACTAAATTGCAAGGGTGCGTGTCTTATTTATATGCGCATACAAAACTCTTCATCAAGTCAGCCTATAACTAATTACATACAACACTTCCAAATGAATTGGTTCAAACATGTTTACATACTATCATATTAACATGTCTATGACCTAAATATAATAGGTGCATAGCCTTTACAAAACAATATTACAAGCGCTAACCAAAATATAAACAGTCAGCTCCATGCTTTGTTCTATTCTGCCACTCACTATCTGTGCCACTTCATCTGACTATAACTTCCTCATACTAACTCATATCATCATGCACTCTTAGACTTAGCATGAATACATACTTATAATCTTATCTTCAAGGGCACATGTCATAACTCTATCATATGCACATGTGATGATGCTTTGTTCACCTGGTGCTCTGCTATCTGTCTAGTCTTCCATACTTAGCCATATTTTTGATCTTCTACATAATGCGCTGACTCTAGAACTTCATATGACTTTGTTTCCATAATGACAACACTAAATATAGTCATATACTTCAGTATAGTCAACTTTCCAATAGCTTGGCATACCTATATCTCTTGAGGAGATAGAGAATGTAGTGCTCTCTCTTGCCAATGACAAAGCATCTGGCCCTGATGGTCTCCCTATTGAATTTTACTAACATAACCTAGAGTGGATTGGTTCTAAAGTTATGGAACTATATGAAGATGCTTTCTATTAGGTGTTGACATTAATAGAGGGGTCATAAAGATCCTTCCTAAAGATGGTGATAAGACACAAGTCGAGAACTAGAGACCTATAACATTACTAATTTTATCTTATAAGATTGTGGCTAAGGTGTTGGCTAGGAGAATAGGAGGTCTTCTTAATAAATTTATATCTCCAACCCAAATAGGATTCATTAAAGGGAGATTCATTCTAGAAAATTTGATAACAAATTGGGAAGCAATGCACTGGGCTAGGAATGATGATCAAAATGTAGTGATGGTTTTACTAGACTTTGAGAAAGCCTATGAAAAAATTGAATGGCCATTTGTTATGAGTATGCTACAAGCTTTTGGTTTCCCCCAGTACTTTTGTAAGTGGATTGGTATTCTACTTAAGGACTCCTCTATAGTCATTGATGTGAATGGTGAGCTAACTGACAGTATTATGCTACAGAGATCTATTAGATGGGGATGCCCAATTGGACCTACCCTATTTTTAATTGCATTTAATACTCTGTTCTATATTCTTAGATCACCTCAATTAAGGCCTCCAGTTAAAGGAATTACTATGTCTAACAATGAGGCACTACTCAATGCTCATTTTGTAGATGACACTGCTTTGTTTATTAGAATGGATGAAAATAATTTTGACAATATGAATAACATGCTTCAATTCTTTTGTTTGGTCTCGGGGGCTAAAGTGGCTCCCCACAAGTCCTTTGTCATTAGTTGGTCTCCTTCCCCCCAGAGTGGATAGTGATTAAAGGTTGGCGGTGGTTGGGGCCAAATGATATTGCCAGGTACTTGGGAATCTCATTTTCTATTGAACCATCCCTCAAGGACATGTGGACATGGCTTTTCTCATAATTTAAAAATAAATACATGAAATGGGAAATGCATCTTCTATCATTGGCTAGGAGATTGCAAGTGGATCAGAAATAAGAAGAGACATTGTGTCAAATGGGAGTGGTGTTTCTTACCTAAGAATAAGGGTGAATGGGGCATTAAAGATCTGAAATCTCAAGGTATGGCATTGGCATCTAAATGGATCATTCAAGCTCTCTCAGGTGAGGAACCATGGAAGTTTTTGGTCAAGAACAAGATCTCTAGATCGGGTATCAAAAAAGGTTTAAATGGTTGAGAAATGTGCCCCTATGTGATAAGGTGTTGGGAAATGTGAAGTTATCCATAATTGGCTCCAAGGTCTTTCAATCCATTTGGAAGGCACAGTCTCAGGTTAGAAACCTTATCCTATTTATGGGTGCCAGTGGTGGTCCTCCTACTTATTATGTGCTGGACAGATCAGTCTGGTGGGGAGTTGAAGCTAATGACAAACCCCTTGCATTAACCTAAAGCTATTCTGCTAAAAATTGGTACAAATATGGCATCTCTCTTGTTAAAGATATTATTCTTGACAATAGGCTAGGGTATTGGAATGAAATATCAGCTAAATATCACTTACCTAATACTCAGAAAAAGACCTAGTCTATTATTGCTAAAGCTATGGGTAACTTTTTCCCTGGGCATACTATGAACACTAAGAAATTTCTACAGTGGATTAAATGGAAGGATGGCACTGAACTTAGTAAGGTCTCTACTAATCAGATATACAATATGTTGAAGGAAGATTGTTCTATCTCTGATAGAGTGAATCATGGCTGGGAGCTGGAATACTTGGTCTCTAGGTGGCAGGTTATCTTTAACTTTTTTTGGCACTCTCCATGTGAACTAAAAAAATCTTGTTTTAGATGGTTGTTTATTTTGAGGAAACTTGATGTCGGTAACACCTTGCCTCATGACTTAGGTTGTCCTATTATGTGTGATGTATGTTCTGTTCCTAAATCTTTTGAGCATTATTTTTTATTGTTCTTATGTTTGTGGTGTCTGGTCCATCTTCTTTAGGTCACCCATTATTTGGAACAGTAGACCTGGCCTATCATGGAGCGAAATTTTAGCTGGTTATGTGGATTCCTTTGATCTAAAAACTAACACTTTTTGGTATGTTCTTACTTGTGAGATTCTTTGGTTCTTATGGAAGGAACGAAATGGAGAGATTTTTCCACTAGTAAATTTTAGCTTGTTTTTCGACGAGGATTAATCAAATTTTTTATACCAATTGGTCAACCAAATGACCAAAACTATTTTCAGAGTTTTTTCGTCGATTATACAATATTCTAAACCATCGTCAAAATTCAGACATCCGTAGTGGTTGAATTATTGATAGACCTGTCATTGAAATAATCGCTTCAACCTAGAAGAATTACAGCTTCAACCTGGAAGAATTATCAATCATACCTTGCATCTATTCGACCAATGTTCGTCTAAATTGCAATGAGTTAGGGTCAAAACTATCGTCGAGGGTTCATCATTCTCATCGAAATGTGAAAGAATGTTTGTCTCTCTTTCGACGCAATTTGGTTGAAATGCCAAAGAATGTTCATCTCTCTTTCGATGAAATTTGGTTGGAATAGTCATCGAGCATATAGCATTCTCGTCAAAAGGACTATTATTGATACGTTAATAAAGCGACCAATAATAATTTTTGGTTAAAAAAAATAAAATATATTATCAAATTAAGCATACCAATATTATGCTTTAATTGTTTACATAGTAATCATGTCCAATGGCATAGTTTAATTAGGGCCAATAGAATAAATTACAACAATTACATCAATTAGCACTATTCATGATACGCTTGCATAGATCACTAAATCCACCTTTCCTTATCATATCCTAAATATCACATAAAACAATAGTCTAAAGAAGAGCATAATATTCAAGCCATTAATGAATATCAACTTATATTTTTATTATTCTACTACATTAAATATTGGAAACACAAATCAAAGCTACAAGAATAATTTATTTCCATTACTCACAAATACAATTTATAATCTCAAGGAAATGTATTTAGAACAAAAAACCTCCTTTTTTTTACAGTTTGACTGGTAAATGACAAAACTAGGCAACTCGGATTAGAATGGCATAGTACAAGAGGTGACTCTATTTAAAATTCATGTGTTTTCACCATGTTCTTTGACCACGATATTAGAGCCCTTCTATAAAATACTAAGGCTAACTTTACTGCCATATATCAACTGATGGGCTTCTCTTGCATTGGATTCTCATTATAAGATATATAGAAAACATTTTGAAACGGCCAAACAGTAAATTGATATTTGAGATAAAAATTTCAATATATGTTTACAGACCACCTAAAAAATCCCAAGGCTAGTACTAATTTTTTAAATGTTGTACAATTACAACATTTCCTCATCTTTTTATAAATATATTCAAATAATGAAGAATGATGTAAGGCACGCCCGAACATATCCGAGAGAAAAGTGCCAATCCTTACTCATAAATATTAAAAAATATAATGCTTTGGAAATTCAATGATTCAAATCTTGTTTTTGAACAATATTCAGAAATTCAAACTATTAAGGATTACATACGGCACATCCAAACACAACCAAGAGAAAGGTGCCAACACTTACCGCCAAAACTAGGAATAACTCCAAGAGAAAGCTCTGGCAACCCAAGTTGTGCTTTTGGTATTGAAATACGAGCATGACAAGACTTCACAAATAGAATGAATTGGAAACTTAAGATAGATCATGTAATGCAATGAACCTTTGGAAATATAAAATAAGAAACATAGTTTCATTGCTCCATAGTCCATACCATTGCTAATTCTAACCCTCCACCAAGTGCAAGCCCTTGAATAGTAGCAACGGAGGGCTTCTTAGCATCTACATTAGAACACAAATCAGTGTTATGAGGCACAAGTCAAATCGATAAAAACAAGTAAAATTCTTTTCTAACATTTTATGTTATTAATAATGCAATGAAACAATACTAACAAGATAAAAAGACATGTTTTCTTGTACACCTGCATTATCTTGAAAAACAACATCTCCAAAGTACAAATTCACCATCAGGCTCACAATATCAAATTTAGCTTTCCAATGAAAAAATGTTATATTAAAAACTTAAATACCACATTACCAACCTTCAATTCTTTTGATCATCAAATCAACAGAAACACGACCCAAGCTAGATATGTCCCCTATTAGAAAATAGTTAAAAATAATTGAACACTAAGAAAATTTAGAGCTTGTGAAATTATATGAAACAACAGATCAAATAAAATTTTGGTAATAGTCCTTCAAAAACTCATACCAGTCTTCTGACAGTCCTAGAGAGCGCTGATGTCAAAACCACCTGAGAATTTTCCTCCCTGCCCTAGTGGATAAGAAAACAAGAATGGGGAAAGAACACATGGTCATTTTTCGTGTTTCTAATTATAAAACTCAAAAACACTTGAACTTGAATATGATGTTGATATTAAAAGGGCATACATACCAATAACAACAATTTCCGTCACATTATTTCTTCTCATTGCCTCATCATACTTTTTGGTGCAGGAGCACCAAGGTCATAAGTCAGAGTCAGGAAGAGCACTAGGATCATTGATGGATCCTTGGGAGGAATAGAAGACCAATGGCCTTCAAAGGTCATTAAAATATGTAATGATACCAATCATGGTCATGTAATATGGTTTTGATCATAAATTGATCTTATTGTAATCAAAAGTCTAAATGTAAGCCTAATGGCAATGATAAGCTACCTAGGGGTCACTAGGAAAGGATTAAGGTTTGATCCTAGGTTAGGGGATTTGGAAATGACCAATAAGGATCTTAATAGATATAATAAGGCTACTCAAGTCTTTAAATAATGTTAAAAGAACTAAAAGTGCAAGATATTGTAAATTGCCACTATTGGCAATATAAGCCAAACAAAGGCTTAGTTGGGGTTAGTAGTAAAGGTTATAGGTTAGTTGGTTTTAAAGGTTGTCCTTAAACCTTTTAGAAAAAAAATTTAGATGGCTTGGAATGGTATGTTGTCGAGTTGACAACTTCTATTGTCAACTTGACAACAAATTACTTGTTTACTTGGTAACAGTCAGTTTAGATTGGTATAGAGACAGTTAGGAAGTAGTTTAAAGGTTCCTGTCATTTTCTTGAAGTTTAGAGTCTTATTTCAGGGGGATCCATGTGAGTGGATGTAGAGATTAATATGGATATGTAATGGCATGATTTTGAAATGGTTGTGATCAATAAAAGTTTAATTCCCTGCAGATCTGGAAGCCACTATCCCGTGGGTATAGTCCTGGCAACAGTGACTTGGTTATAACATATGGAATGTGATCCTTATTTAATTTTGATGTGAGAATGCCTATTTGCATTTTATTTTTTATTTGGTTAAGTCATATTACATTGATTTTGTCATTGAGAACTTCAAAGAGTGACTGGTGTTGTGTAGACAGGGACTGTTAATTGTAGGTCCTGTCAACATTTGCTTTGTAACCCTCAAACATGTGAAAGGCACTCCCACCTCTGTACTAACTATGGTTTGGTGGGAGATGCCCATAGTGTATTATATATATTATATGTGAAGTTCATTGCAGGGAAGGATGCTAGTGGATAGAGAAACAAAAATAGTTGCAGAAGGGAATGAAAGACTGTCTTAGAAATTACATTCTCGGTGCAAGGGGAGTATCTTCCAACTCAACTGTTGGATCTAGCCAAATTTTGGATATGTTGGAGACAGCCATGTTATGCACGATCTGACTAGAATGATCGAGGCAATGTGTTTTGAGTCAAAAGATATGGCTTATTGTTTACGGGTCTGTCAAAAAGACCAGTGAGTTATTATTTTGGCAAGTAAGGTTGCATTTAGGCTTTGTCCATTGATAGGTGGCTAAGTAATGGTTAATGAGGCCATGTTAGGGATGAATGAAGGATTTTTGGATGTGTGAAAGTATCTAAAGTGACAGAGAGTCCCAAGGAGAGGTCTGAACCAAGGCAAGTTGCAGAGGGGTGGATGACTATTCCAGAGAATAGTGAAAAGGTAAGTTGAATTAGTCAATACAAGGGTATTGTGCTTTGTTGAATCTGATGTGTGGATTGAGTGTGGATAGAGCCTTATAATTATTTCAAGTGTATTCCATGGTTACGTTAAAGAAGACACCATGGTAATGATCATAGGTGAGTGGATTATCCTAATGCTGATAGGGTAACTGCAAGTTGTCAATTGAAGGGTTATGTTCTTATGGATTACCAGAATCTTGTGAAGACAATAGGCTTGGAAGGGTTCAAGAAACCTTATGTAAAGGAAAGTTGTTGATCAATTGATAAAGAGAGAATACTTTACTATCAAATTTGGGACAAGAAGTCTTTGTAGGAGTTTGAATGGTGGATACAAAGTCAGAACCTTCTGTTAAAATATCTGAGTTGAGCCTAATTCCTTGAGGGAATACCAGTCTTTTGTTGAATATCTTGAGTTGAGTTAGGTTCCTTGAAGAAATACCAGAGGGCTCTGCATCACTTTTCCCCAAGTGCACCAAGGACTGCAAGGAAACAAGATAAACAAATCACAAGCATATAGAGATGTTAGAATAGTTACTAAAATGATCATAAATTATGTTCTTATAGTAAAAGAATACTTTGACATAAGAAAAAAACTACACAATATTAAAACATGACATTGTGCTTAAAAAACTAAAAAGTTAATAATTACAAGACCATTCATTAATTAGCTATTTAAATTTTCATTAGTTGAGAATTGATTGGTCATTGCTCTCACTTAAATATAGTCTCCAAATTCATTTCTTAATATAATAAAAGAAGCTCAAGAAATCTTTCCCTCTTTATGATATGAGCTTTTCTCCTTTCTACGGTTGTGGTCAAAAAATAAAATATAGTATCAAATTAAGCAACCATAATGTTAAGCTTTAATACAGAAATTTAGTACTTTGGAACCGTGTCCTCGTCAAAATCATCTAGCAGCTCATTAACCATAAGGTTTTTAATAGCTACTAATTTCATTTTTTAAATAATCTTACTAGAATGAATTCCATTTCATCAAACTATGAGATGCAAAACAATGATGTTTAATGTCACAGTGATAATCATCAATAGCAGTGATACAATAATACCTAAGATTAAAGGGTTTTAAACATAGTGGCATTGCATTATAACACTGAAATTGAGCAATATACATAGAAAGATGGTGTCGTGAAGGAAAAGAGATATGCAGATCCTATCAGTCTGAATGAATTTTTAATGCCAGTCAAGAACAATGCTAAAGATAGTAGTGTGAGACAGTGTTGGTAAAGACAACGATTAGGAATACAAAATAATGACCAAGAAAGATAAAATAGTGAGGGAACACTAGAAGAGCACTGTTAGAGAACAATGATAGTCACTATCAAAAGGATGAGAAACTCATCCCCTAAGTCAAAGGGATACATTTATGAAACAATTAAGACAATGATTCAAAGACAAAAACACTATTATTGATAAAGCAAGAAAGATCAAAATAGTAGTTTTGCTACTATAGTGCATGATTGGGCCAAACATTGTTCAATGCAAACAATAAATGAATTAAGGGAAGTGAAGAGGGTCACAAAGTAGTGTCATTCCTTGTCAATAAGGGTCATGACTGTCAAAATGATTGAAGTAAAAATAAATCATTGTTATTAAGTAACAAGAAAGAGCAGCCAAATTGACAAAATTAGTGCTATGAAGACAATTCTCATTGTATAGAAGCACTGGTGTTCAATGTCTAAAGGACAATGACATATACAAACAAATCAGTGTTTATAGATGGATTGACAATGAACAAAGAGGTTTCAAAAAATAGTGATGTGTACACTGTTAAAGAACATTGTGGTATTCACAATTAAAGAACAAAGATGTGCTCAAGGTTATAAAATAGTGATTTGTTTTAGAATGTGAAGAGTGCAGTAAGAACCGTAGTAAGTAATGTTGCAATAACAATTAATGCAGGACAAAGATGTAATGGAAGTAAAAAATAGTGATTGTTCAAGGGTTTTTCTATACAAAGTCAATGGTGAACAAACATTTATACAAAACAATGAAATGATAGGATCCATGAGGAAGATGAGTTGTTCACCATTCTTGATGTAGCAAAGTCAACAAGATCATTTGAAGGCCATAAAAAAAATTAGTCACAATTATCTAGGAACTATGTTAAAGCATTGTCCCAAGAAATGATGAAGGCGTGTTTTCAAGAACAAAGATGGAGTCTTTGTTTTGACAGAGGGGTCACGTTTTAGAGAGGGATGACAAGAACCATAATACAGAGGTATCATTTTATTATTTTGTCATCATGAATAGCATGGTGAGTTTGTAAATGATTGTCATAAAGAGCAAAAAAAGATACCTAATAGGAACACAGTAAAAGTATCATATGGGGCCAATTAGAGGCCAAAAGGACATCAAGTGACAATCACAAGAACCTTATTGCAACACGCCACAGTGAAAGAAGATGGTTGTGGCAAAAATAATGGTCAAGTGGGCTTAAAGATAGTGTTTCTATAATGCATTAGCAATACATAACAATGATTAGTAAAGTGTGCAAAAAACCAGTGATAGAGTGTTGATATGCATAGAGGGTCATAATAGTAATAAATGTTTATAACAGTGCTTTTAATAATGCTCCAAACATTAAGAATGCAAGATACCTATAATGATGAACTTCATTTTGACTTGCTTGGCTATACTATTAACTTTAAGCTTATCTTTAAAACTTGATGCACGCTCACATTTTCCATCTGAAGCTCCATTGGCTATTGAAGGTAAATTTGTGTTTGCCTTCAATTCAGAATGCTTCCTTTTCATTCTTCTTTTTTCCAAGATTCTTGTCAAGAAAGAAATGCACAATCATTCTCTTCAACTTGACTCAAATTAGAATTTCTAGGCTTTAAAACATCTATTTCTTGATCTGACTTACCAGATAATTTAGGTGCATTCCCACTACTCAGATGTTCTTCCAACTGAAACCATTTACAAGTAACAAAAACAATGAGTTAATTGCTAAGTAATGGAAAAAACTCAAACTTAAATGATCCCAGAAAAGAGTGATGAGTAATCATCAATGGATAGTTTCAATGAAATATAACAAATGTATAGAGAGATACATGTCTATAATTATGTTCACTATTCATGATACGCTTGCTTACAAATTGTTGGTGTCCAAAATGGACGCTTATGCCTCAGGCTGCTAATATACCCTCAGGTTGATTTTAGGATTGGTTAGTTCCAAAATGTATAAGGATCTTAGGGTAACTGGACCAACTATAGGGACAAGACTGCCCTCTTCACTTCTGGCTCTGCAAAACCAAGGCGGGTGCACCTAACCCAGTAACTTATGGCATCTTTAGGACTTTAGATTGGATTAAACAAAGCAGATGATAACAAGAGACTACTAAATGTTAACCAAGAATTCATTGAATCTCCATTGTTATGAAGGGTAAAATGGCCTTGTGAAGGGTATTACTACCATCAACCAACCAACAACTGAAACTTAAAAGGTCTTAATATATGAGGAAGGAAAGAAGTAAACAAGAACCGATGAAGCATTGAACTCAACTGAATATACTAATCCCTGATTAGTGCCATTATCCATTGGGCAGATCTCAGATACACACATTGAATATGAACCAACTATTGTCAAAGACTCATAGCCATAAATATAAACATTTCAGCCCATCCACTACTTATAAGATCCTTCTGTAGACAAAACAAATGAATCTATGTCCCTTCTAAAGTATATTTCACCTGATCCTAAATCAAGAACTAAAGGAAAGAACATATGCAAAGGTAATCCTATGCAATGGATCAGAAAATCCAAAACTCACAATATTGGCACCAAGGAGAGACCTAAAAGCTTGAAACATTTATATTAAGTATGATGAGGCATGTACATATTCAAAGTAGGACAGAGAATCAAACCACTTCAATAACCTACAAAAGACTACAAATATTTTCTATTCAACCTCATACAATGTGATCAACCATGCTACAACCCCCTGGAACTAATCCAAATTAGAACCTCTGGACTGATTAAAATTTGAACCCTGACTCTATCAAAAACTAACAACTTATACCACTAGCCACCTTGGGAATCTCAAAGAGATTGCATAAAGCTTAGGGTGACAAGGGTTAGGGTTACAACCGCTATACCAATTGGAAATGGTCAAAAACTTATTGCAAGGGTAGGAAAGTTAGGCAACTCAGAGAGAAAAGATCTCAGACTGATCTGCAATTATGAAAATTACTAAGGTCAAGCCATAAGACCAGGAGATTGCCATAAAAACCAGTCTAATCAACCACCTGCAAACACTTCTCAAGCCATTCTTCTCACTGTACAGACCCCTAAAAACAATCATGGAACATCCAGGACCACACTACAACCACTAGCGCCACCAAACAAATTGAAAACTATCATAAAAGCCATGAATTTTGGTACTTTCAGTCACTGGAAACCCTCTATAAATTTAAATTTGAACTGCAATGGTTACTTTAAGGTGTGAGTCATCATATCGACGGTCGACATTCAAATCTGGACCAGCTTTAAGTCACAACCACCCAATTCCACTATTTCATGGTCTTTTGTTTTTTCCCTTTAATATGTCACTAGTTAGTTTAGCAACAATGCAAAACACCTTGTTCGCAAAATTGCAAACCTTTTAGAACACCGCCAAATTCCATGCGAACAAGTGAAAACACTTTGATACTTATCGGGACCACTAAACAAAGATATCTGGACCACCAAACTGCTCAAACCCACCAGTGGGTCCGCACTATACCACATGTCATTTTATCATTCACTGCAACCACCCAGTCATGACTGACAGGACCCACAAACCTTCGGCATCTAATCGAATGGCTGGCACAAGATCACATGGGGTTGGAATATTCCATGCGATCATGCGACAGCCACATGATCTTTCTTTACTCTGTCACTTCAAGAATCTAGCCCCACTAACAAACTGTCACTATATTACCTCATGGACCAATCACAAACCACCAATTGTACCAACATGTCATTGGACCCACAAAGAGATAAATCCCGCCAGGAAGATCAGATGGATGGTGCATCATTGCATGCGTCAGAAAAAATCCTTAAGAACATACACCGACCGTCGATGCTCTGACATGTCAGGACCCCTCTGACAGACACACTAGCAACCAAGTCCCACTGATATGTCCAGGAAAGATTCAAAATCAACAGTCGTCGCATGATCACAAGGGGATGGAATATTCCATGCAATCATGTGACAACCACACGATCCTTAGGCAACTGACAACATGACCCCACCTAGGCCCGCTAATGCCACTTCATTAAATCCATCGGCCAATGAGGAACTACCAACTGTGCTTAGGTGTCACCCTAGACCCACAATTTGAAACGTCGTGTCACAAAGATAAGATCAACGGTCGTCATGATTTCGCATAGGTCTGACCAACTTCATGCACTTTAACGACAACCATCGGATTGAGATGGTGTCAGAGACCAGGCCCAGGAAATAAAGCAAGCCGAAACATAGGAAAAATTAAAGCTCATGACTTAGTTTACCACTGGGCCTAGGAAGAACTTAGGAAAGGGGACCCGCCGAAGGATAAAGGAAAGTAACTAGGGACCGGGCCCGCTAGGATAGGTGGCATTCAATCGCATGGTCACATGTCAAAAAAATCTAACATGCAATCATGCGACAACTATAAAATAGTGCTTGAGACCCTAGGAAAGATTGCGGCCAGGAAAACTTAGGATTTAGGAAGAAAATTAAAGGGGACCCGACAGAAACATTAATCGCATGGTCGCATAGACCAAAAATAGTCTATGCAATCATGTGACTAATCATTTAACATGCGAAGTGGTCATAAAAATTTAAGCACATGGGAAATTTGGGGCTTAAGTGAGCCAAAAAGGTAACGTCAAAAAAGAACAAGGCCAAGGAAAGACAAAGGGTTTAGCTGGCAACGGCTAGTTTTGAATTTTTGCAAGGGTTTCAACCAGAGGCAAGGGAAAACATTGCAGAGACTAGGAAAAAGAGGCTAGAGCCATGAAATTTTTTGCAAGTGCTAACACAAATGTCTAAGAGTAATTATGTTCATTTGGCCTTTCTAGATTTGTCTGTATTATGTTCACTTTCTTATTTATAAATCTAATTTGATGAACATGGTGATGCAGATTAGTTGATGAACATGTTTAAGAAGTAAAATATTTCTTAAAGTGAATGAAAAATAATATGGAATAAGAAGAAGGTGTTTTTGACCATTGAATCTACGTCATTGGTTTAGTTTGAGCTTCACTTGGTTTCTAGAATAGTTTAATATTCTCTACTTAACAAGGCCAACCACATGAAGGTGGAAGCTCATTTGGCCCTTCCCCCCCCCCCCCCCTCCCCCTAACATCACTCTAAATTCCCCATTAACATCTAATAACATTCATTCATCCATTTTTGAAATATAACATTCAATCATTATAATCACATGATAACATTCATTAACACATAAAATTCATTAACACACAACATTCATGAATAATTCATTAACACATCATTCATCAACATTACTAGTACAAAATTACATCCATTAAGACAACATTCTTTCATTAGCAAAAAATGTTAATTATAATCATTTCTTTTTGGGTTTCTTGTTATTTTTTTTAATGTAACTTCTAAGAGGAAGATCAATGTCCTCGTCATTCCCCTCCTCTACTAATTCTAATGCCAACGCATGTCTCCTCCTCATCTGTTCAGGAACAGGAGGCACTGCGCCAAAGGGGGGTCCGCTGTAATAACAACTACGTCATGAGTTAAATTCACACCATTTTATATTAGTGAATTACAAGTATTTAATTAAGTAAAAGAACTATAAATCAAAAAATTAATTTAAAAGAACAAAACATAGATTTTCTTTACCTAAATGTGCCACATGATCTACATGGTGATCACTCTAAACATCCTCCAGCACTTGTTCAGCATGACATTTTGTATCTGTGGGAGATTTGACATTAGGCCAGTACTGACTGTATGTTTGTCATTGATGACAACATATGGAAAGTAGCATGCTTGGAAGTCTTATGCAGTAATCTTTCAGCATGATATCATGGGTGCAGAGGTTTTCTGTTAGTACAAATAGTTATACAGTAGCTTGTGTCAGCAGTGTTCCTGACAGAGTAACAGGCAGTGTTCTATGTATGGTTGTCCATACAATTATCATGGAGCCTTGTACACTTGGATATATTATGAAGATATATTAGTGATGTTACATTCATAGACGTAGAGTCTGATGATCAGTAGAAGTGAAGTTATACAGTCACTATTCACCAATAGCAGTTTCTTGTGTTTGTTCAGAAGAGCGGACAGAGATTTTATTAGTTTTGGAGTTGCGCCTATCATTTTGGTATGTGCCCTTGGATTTAATCTTAGAGAATAGTTAGTGATGTTTGGTTAAGAGTGCATGAAGTAATTTAGCTTGAGGAGAAAGATCCAGTTGTTTTGGTAGAGCCAACAGTGTGTAGCATGCGTCTACAATTATCTTTTTGGACAGGTCCCAGAATGTGTTGTGTGCTTAGTAGAGCTGACTGAATTGTTATTAGAGTTTTTTATGGTTTCTCTAATATGATTTCAAGGTGGTTCTAACAGGCCGACTTGATTATATCATTTAGAGAAAAGATATTTATAGGCAATCATTTGTGATTGCTTGAGTGTGGTTCATAGTTGATTAAGAAGTATAGAGCAGAGTGTGCAAAGTGTTGAGCCATCAAAAGAAGGTCTATGTGACCAAGTAAAGTGTTGGAGCTATACATTGGAACTGATCCATACAGCAGGTCTAAGCACAGTTCACCAATATCCATATATAGTGTGTATCTATTAAACAGAAGGTTGTAGCCTTCGCCCCTTTGAGCAGTGTGCTCACAGACAGTGCATCCTCTCCCCTAACAGGGACTATTGTAAAAGACTCCTAACAGGGTCCAACCCTTAACCAAGTTTACTATACTAAATATATTGTAAAGAAACTCCTAACAGGGTTAAAGATCTTCTAACAAGGATCATAATACACTAGTGCAGAATATTAGTGGGTGTCAATTCCCACCAAGGTTTTTGCCTATTTGGGTTTCCCCGTAACCAAATTATTGGTGTTGTGTTCAAGTGTTCTTTCATTTTTTTATGGTGTATGTTTAAGTATACTTAATTGGATAAAGAATTGAAACTTGTAGATAACTAATTCACCCCCCCCCCCCCCCCCCTCTCTCAGTTATCTCTTAAGACTATTCCTAACAGTATCCTCTAAAATATGCGCAAAAAAGGTTACACCAAGTTCAATTTAAGATGTTAAATTATATTAATAATTACATAATTAATTTTAAATAGAAAATGAACACCTCCATCGACACTACGATGCACATCAAGGGCTTCATCATGCGGCGTAGGATCTATGTTACGATTAGGAGGCTGCATTGCAATGTCATGCACATTATTATCAAATAGATTGTTGCTCAAGTATTCAATTTCTAATATATATTTTTTGGCATATTTACCTATTCACATGATGCAAGAGACTCTTGGGTTGGGTCAGTGGAAGCTTGGCATAGGCATTCAGCCATGGCTTGATAGCCTTCCTTGATGATGCGGAGGAAAGAGGTGCACTTCTATTTGGTTTCCCCAAATAGGCTACAACTTACTATTGTCTTCTTAGGTCCCTCAAACTCTTCTTCATAGAGGAATCAAATCTAAGATCCATTCTAATTTCAAGACCAACCAAGGTCATGATCCTAGTCTTCTTCAAGACTCCTTCCACTTAGCTCCACACCAATAGAATTTCTCAAACCTTCATACAAACCTTACCCTTTGAAACCAATCCACCTAATGGTTTTAGTATACTTATAACAACACAACATCAATTTTTGACAACTTTCATGGCAAGGTGTTGGTACCCAAGACCATATCCTTCATTCTAGGCTCCTAGGCTACTAGCCCTGTCCAACGAGAATCCTAAAAATTCCTTCCAACTTTCCCAAATGACCTTCCAAAAAAAAATACATATTTAAATACCCTTTATTGATTTTTTAAACATATGTGAATCTTGCATGGGATTTCTTTGGACCGACCTTGAGATAAATATGTTGTCTTTGTTTGGAAGAAGGGCTAAAAACACCACATTTACAAAGGAGCACCTAAGAGGGGACCTTTCCAAAGCTTAAGACTATGAAATAGTCTTAGGTAAGGATCCAAAACAAAGGAATTTCAACTTTTTTTGGGATTTCCAATTTTTTAAGCATTCCATGCAACAAACCCTCTATTTAAGGTTCATTAAACTAGGTCTTTCTTGTTCAAAGCCTTCTAATCACTTCCAAAGCTTTCCCGTAGTGGATTCATCTTTTATTCCATCTATATTGATGGATTCAAACATCAAACCATGCACTCATGTGGCAAGTTTGCTTGCTGCTACTCCCATGGCTTCTTTTGAATGCACTGTCAAGGTACAACTCACTACCGGAGTTTTTGTTACTCACAACTTTTGTTTGAGGACTCAATTCTGAAATCGCTCTAGTGAGAGTGTTAAAAACTAGGGATTTTAAAATATATATATAAATTAGACAAATCCAATGGTTCAGTTAGAAGATCTTGCCCCTACACCAAGACTGTATTTTCCTGGGCAGAACAAGAAATTTGCAAGATTGAACCCTATTGTCATAGTATAGACAGTCAAGTACAAATGCCAAGACATGAAAACTGATTCATGATATAGATAAGGAAGCAAAATAAATATGCATTCAATCAATTCTTGAAACCACAAAACCAAAGCTATTCACACACAACAATGCAAAACTCATATTGAAAATGTTTGTTGTTTACACATAATCTCCGTTACAGTCGTACAGAGATCCAAAACTAATACACTAACCAAAAATAAAACTTCATGACTTCTGCTCTCCTCTCATGCTTGAGAGCTCCTTCACACACACACACACACACACCTTCTCCCAAAAAAACTCTCCTTTTTGTTTTCCACTCCAAAACCTAACTAACTCCCCAATCTTGAAAGTGCTAAAAGATGTAAAAAACAATGTTGTCAAAATTAACAACTAAGTTGCCAATTTGACCACTAGACCTAAAGAGGCCTTCCCCTCTCTTTTATGGCCTTTTCATGGCCTTTAACAACTTTCCCAACTCTATATCCATCTTGTTAAAACCATATGACCCTAAGTCTATTACATAGTGACCCTTGTAGGGTTCTTTTGCCTTATCATGGCAATATTGACAAGAACATGGCTTAAATAGATTGAAGGCACTAATGGCCCAAATTAAAACAAATTAGAGTCTTTATGGAGCAATTTCTAAGACCTCTTTGTCTTCTTGAGATGCTCTGCATCACTTGAAGGCAATTTTTTTGTGTTCTATCGTTGCCTCTACATTAAATTCAGAGCCCTGCATTTTTTTATTAAACAAAATTATTTGCATTTTATAAATAATTTTTTTTTGGAATTCATTTACTGCTACTTACAATTCATGCTTTAATTTTGGAATATCCACCAAAGCCAAGTTTGTGATGCCCAATCTTTTGCAGCCTGGCCTTTGTTGCCTTTGATGTGTCCTGCAACCTATGAAAAGTTTGAAATATGTTAGATGATATAGATATAAAGATCACTAATTATTGCATTATTATATTGTACTAGTAGTTAATATTGTTGCATACCTTCTTCTCTCATTTGCTGGTGTAATTCCTCTTTGAGCATCCCCTTTCTCCTTTGCCTCCAAAATGAACTCATTCCAATCCCTCACTAGAATAAAGGGAGGACTCTCGTACTTTGGGTTCTAGACGAGACTCCTTCTATATGAGTCCCTCACAGCCCTAAGATGTTTGGCAGCCTTTTCTAAAAATTTCTTCTCCTCAAAAATATTACTACCAAACTCATGCTCTAAATCTTTAATGAGCCAATCTTTTAATTTTTTGTCTTGCAAGTTCCACCTTTTAAGAAAAAACACAAAATTGTCAGATAGAAAAATTAACTAAAGTTGTGTACCTTGAATATAGTAAAAGAAAAGGCTTGAATGAAAGGAAAAATATTGTACCAATTAATGATATGAAAAAAAAATAGTGGGATAGGGTTAGTTCACTTATGATGTTCCACCTTGTACGTATGGTGGGCCCAAATATCTTCAATGTGAGGTCATAAAGCATCTTATAAAATGAATCATTTCCTGCAAAAAATGTCATGGGATTATCAATCCAAAACTTGCTATGAATAGGTAAATGCATATTACAATATAAAAAATAATAATTTAAAAATACCTATAAGCTTAGGACATTTTAAAGGCATCAATTCATTATCGTCAATCAACAATGACATCTGCATAACTCTCATGCTAGAAACACGGATAGATCCAGGAAATGATGGTGAATTATCACCAATACATATACTTTGATCTGTATCTAGCATAGCAGATGGTGCTGGTGTATCTCTTACTCCACAAAATTAATCCACTATGAGATGCACCCAAGATTAAAGTACAAATTATAAATCATAATTAACACAAAACCAAATATAGCAAAACAAGGATTTACCAGGCATAGACCATGAAGGCATCAATTTTTGCATGCCCCTTGTTGCCGACATTGCACTTGGCAATCTCAGATGGGCGTCCGTCGACCTCCTAGGAGGAGTCTCCTGCACTTGATCACCTGAACAATACATTGTTAGCAAAGACATTCTGAAATAATAAAAGTAAGAGTTAACTTAAGAAGTTTTTGAATGTTCTAAAGAAAAAATTCCTTGTAACTTGTCAACTTAAGGATTATTTTACCTGAGGTGGCTGAAGCTCTACTAGTACCGATCTCACTGCGATGTCCTTGACCAGGTACTTGAGTTTTAAAAAAATCATGTGACAAGAACACATACATATTTTAGTTCACAACATAAAAGAGTATAAAATATAAACCTTTATTGAACTTTTGTTATAACTAAAGATTCATTACTGCTTATTTCATAATGACGTGCTTGTGCCATCAATTCATATTGCCTCTTTAGCATCTCCTCGGTTGGATTTGCTTCATCCAAAATGCTAATAATTTCTAAATTGACTTTTTTTAGTTTTTTCTTCACCATATTTGTTAAATTAGGCATTTATGGGATATCGTCATCAGAAGGGGTAGCTATTGCCTATGTTGTTGCAAGTGATTTTCCCCTATCCTAAACATCAAATTGTGATAGGAATATCAGTAAAACTATCATAAAAACTCTAAAACCCTAAATAAAATAACATAATAATATAACATTTTTCAACTATCTAATTTGTACAATTTCAATAAGGTTTACCATTGCTGAAGAATGGGTGGGAGGAGCATCATCATGGCCTCTATCATGTGGGAGATCCATATCGTCCTGTGACAAAGATTAAATATAAAAACTTCAGTGAACTGAAAGCAATAGACTTAGCAAAAAAAACTTATTAATAAAATGGTATATAGTACTTACCACCCTCATGATAGTAACTTTGTTTGTATCTATGCAATTTAAATGGTAATCTATTTGCAATTCTTCCTTTGCACTTATTGATTTTATCACACAAACAAAAACTTGATTCCTCTCACATGCCTCAAATATGCAATTGGGTTGCTTATTAGTTGAGGAAGGTTGCGTACTATTTATAAAACCCGCAATATTACCTATTTCTTTTTTGGTCTACCATCAATGTACATAGCAAATCTTTTACTTTGATCATTTTCTTTCCATTGTATATAATTTTCTAATAGTGCATACGCATCCAATCATTGTAATTGTAACAAGGACCGACATACTTCACCAATTGAACAACTTTGTTGTAACATACTTTTATCTCATCCATGGAAAATAGGCCCAAACCATGTAATGAGGATGGAGCTATGCGATATATCTTCTCATTAACACAAAAATCAGTGTTAATTGGAGGTAGCTCATTGGGTACCCATTCTTTCTCAATATGTGTGTACCGAAAGGGCACCTTAATGTCACCTTTGGTCTCATCATCATAAGAACATGACCCCCCTTTAGCAAAGAAAAATTGCATGCATTTATTGAATTTTTTTCTCATTTTTTGACCTCTAGATGATCTCCCCATTTTAGTCATACTACATGTAGAACTTTCATCTACCATTCTCTCATTTCCCTCATTCAATGTAGATAGATTTGACAAGTACCTATTTGGTGGGTCTTGCAATCCATCAAATGAGATATTGTCACATCCCCGCTTCAAATAGAATTTTGATAATAATTAAATAATATATATAAAATAATCAAGTCGTGACCCATACGTACGGTTCTTCTTTGTCTATACGTGGGAGATATAAAATGTACTAAGTTGAAAATGATTATATAGTTATATATCTATACAGTTCTTCTTTGTCTATATATACATTATATGATTATATAATATGTCTATTTATAACATACGTGTTCGGTGATAAACAAGAAGAATATAAGAAAATTATGTCTATTTATTGACTTATACCTACTGATCCATGTCACTGTGCAAGATTCTCGCTAAAGGGGTTAAATTTCATGCATATGTTAATCATTTATCTTAAGTTAGCTAAAAATTACATGATATGTATGCTACAAATAATTTAGAAGACAACATGAACAATATGCAACATTGTAAACATGAACAAATTTACCTTATAAATGGAATGCAAGATCGTCAACAAAAGGGGTGACGATGTTTATAGTCAATTGTCTGTTTGCAAAAAGGGTGGCAATCAAACATAATATATACATGTATCAGCAGCAATTAATTGAGCATCGTAAGCAAAACATTGGTAATTATAAATCACATATGTTGTAATCATTATAATTGAACACAATAAATATGTAATCATTAGAATTGAAATCAATAAATCAATATTAAACATATATACTAATCAATATAAATATATATAAATAATTAAATCACATACCTTGTACATTTCAATCATGTCATTAATCATCTCCTTCATCCATCTCATCATCATCGTTGTCATCATCATCATCATCATCATCATCATCATCACCACCACTATCATCATCATCATCATTATCATCATCATCACCACTATCATCATCGCCATCATCATCATCATCACCATCATCACCATCATTGGCATCATCACCATCATCATCATCATCTTGATCTTCATCATATTCTTCTTCTTCATCATCTTCAATATCTTCTTCTTCCATAACATTATACTTTATCGGCCTTTCTCTTGGATCATGTCTAACAACAAATGACCAACCCTATTTATGTGGAACCTCTGAGTAAAATACTTGCTCACATTGGCTTAGAAGAATATAGGGCTCATCTCCAACTGGCTCAAATGATCTTGTATTAATCATTGTAAATCCATTATCATGTTGAATAACAATTCTATCTGGATCATTTTGATTCAGTCGTAGCCTATACCATTTGACGATGAATAGAACTACTTTGAAAGAGTTAAAATCACACGCAATTATATCATCCAAGATGCCATAGTATCAATTTTGAGATTGTTGAGGATGTATGTCATTTCTAGATGATATATTAGTGACCTCAAAAACTGCAGTTATTCTAGAATCACAAATTTTCTTCATGTCATCCAACTTTTTTATGCAAAATTTGTGGCCATGATAGTACATATCTTTGTGGTGCTTGACCTACAATTTTTCAAGCATGCAAAAATTATTTGCATCGTGAGTTGATATGAAACATATGAGTCATGATCATTAATAAATTTGTACATACCTCTCTACCTCTTAAACCATATGCTAGATCAATTACCATTGGCGTAACATTGGAATCTCCATTACGATGAGCTTCTCTAACCAATGAAGCAACACATTCCCGTGTTAATAAGCAACTATTTTGTTGATATCGTTCAATCCATACCATCATCCAATCAAGATTGTTCGCAATATACAAATGTATTGCATCCCACTCTCGACCAACTATATAAAAAAATACACCAATTATAAATAACTTATATTGAAGATTTATAAGAATTAATTAACTACAATAACATCTTATATTTACCTCTCACTTTCCTCAATCTACATTTGCCCATCAAGTACTCCCCTTCAAATTTGTTAATGGAGTTTGGATCCCAAATACGATCTACATGGATCTTTACTGCAAACTTAGGAAGATATTCACTAATGTACACCATGGTTTGGTATACCATATATCTCTCCACCATAGAACCCTTAGGATGTGCTTTTTGTCGAACCAAGTCTTTCAAAAATTTCAAGTGTCTCTCAACCATCCACATTGATCTAGTTGGTACAGATCCACACAATTCAATCTCCTCAACTTGATGTATGAGGTAGTGTTCTTGTGCATTGAAAAAATTTGAAGGTAGACACTTTTGCATTTCACACATAAGATGAGGAATTTTTCTCTTCCAATATTTTATATCTTCTTTATTAATTTTTTTTAATGACAACCACCTCATATATTTTTCAAGATCATATATAACTTGTTTGACACTGTTGTTGAAGTGGTGTGGGAGAGATAGAGGTAGAACGTACTACAATATTTGTAAAATGATCTTATCAATATTTTATAAAAGAATGCAATGAAAACTACATGCAGTATACAAATATATAGTGAATACAAAATAACATGAATTACCTTAATAAATGTATGGCAATCATGTGTTTTCATCCTTGGCCCAAATTCACTTTTTTTTTATATGAGATCGTTTATGTTCACAGCAAATCCTGTGGGAAATCGTATTTTTTTTATGACTTCTTTTATAGCATTGCTCTGCTACTCTGACAATAACCAACTAAGAGCACTTGTATCAATCTGGTCTCCATTAATATTTGATCAAATGACATTTTTCATTGCATGATTGGATTCTTCAATGTCACTATAAATTTTTACAATTTTGTCTTTGTCACGCCTTCCATCCAAAAATTTTCATAATATCTTTGTTACATTCTTTCCAATATGCATAAGATCAAACAAATTCACGATTGGGAGTTGCTCGTAGTACGGCAATGTACTAAATTGCATAAGATAACTTTTTAGTCCTTTTGGAAGTTGGTCATTAATGCCTTGACGACCTTCACGAGCATCAATTACATCATCAGTAAATAAAACATAATATCAAAATATAAATTTCAAACAAAAACCATCAAATAGAATGACATTACCTCAATGATTTATTTTACTATATTCCAACTTCCATAGGCGGGGTATCATTCTTCGTGTCTTTGATGTAGTCTCTTCTTTCCCATTGAAAAGATATTTTTTGGTAATTCGATACTTATGATTTCTATGGAGAAAGTGTCTATGCTCATCGAACACCTGCTTTCCTAAACTTTTTGAATGACGAGCTTTCATCTTTGGACCACAAACTGGACATGCAAATTTTCCCTTTGTTTGAAGACCTACAAGAGCATGTATAATTGGATTAAATATGTTAACTTTGTGTTAGCACTATAACATACCAAAAAAGAGGTGTTAAGAAGAGAACATACCACAAAAATGTGTTAGTCCAGGGGCATCATGTATTGTCCATACAAGCATTACATGGAATTGAAATTGTATTTGTCTTATTGGTCTAGAGATGTCATACATAGTGAACCCATTCCATAACACTATAAACTTGTCGATAAGGGGCTCAATATATACATTGATATCTTTAACTTGGTACTTACCTAGTTGAATGAACAAAAACATTACATAATTATTATGACCATTTTGATGGATTATTTATAATAAATTAATTTAGATGACTATTAAATGAAAAATACCTGGAACAATCAGTGCCAACATTATGTGCTCCCTCTTTATGGACATCCAAGGAGGAATGTTATTGTTGATAACAAAAATAGACCACACTGAGTAAGTAGATCTCATCTCTCCAAACGGATTGACACCATCCGCTGCCAATGAAAGCTTGAGATTACGAGGTTCTTCTTTAAAGTGTGGCCATTTTTCCTCTATTTCCTTAAATGTCAAACCATCTATAGGCATTCGCATAATGTCATCTCAATTTCTATTGTGTGCATGGTAATCTATAAATTGTGCCAAGCTATTGCACCTGAATAATCATTGCAGATGTGGAATAATAGGAATAACCCGAAGAACCTTGCAAGGCACATTTTTTGTTATTCGATCTTATCGATATCTACTAATATGACAAATAGGGCATTTTGTTGCAAATTCATGTTGTTTATGATATATAATATGATCATTCAGACATGCATGTATTGTTTGATACTCCATTCCAATATCTTTCATAATGGTAGATAATTCTTGATACGAGTGAGGTAGAATGTTTGATGGTGGTAACAAACACTCACCTATCAACCTACGACCAAAAATATAATTTTTTAATATAAAGAATATTAATTACTACATGATTCACCCAATGTTAATTGTAAGGTAATTATGACAAAAAAATGAAAAAAGATGGCATACCTTAACATACGTGTCATTTCTATGTTGGATAAACCATTCATAACCTTCAAGTTCACCAACAACAATACAGCGGCAAGAAGAGTTGTTTGGGAACCTTCGTATAGGGGCTTGTGTGCCTTCTCAAGTATAGGTTCATCAACGTTTGCGTCAACATCATCATCATCATCATCATCTTGATCATCGTGATCTTCTTCATCATCGTGATCTTCTTCCATGGGATCATTACCTTCTACTTCTATATTCACACCTCCATGTTCCCTCATTTGGAAATCCACATTCTTTGGATTGTCATGGTCCATAACATGAAACCTAGGGTGGTTGACCTATATCAAAATGATGACCTTATATTAACCATGACCATGATGTCATCATCAAATCATGTCTTATGTATTTTATAAATTATAAAAATACATACCAATGGATGAAATTCATTTCCCCCTTCAATGTGACCATGTTGCCTACAATGTTCCTCAATTGTTTTGGTTAGATATCTTCGAGTCTTTAAACCCTTATAAATTTTGCAAGGACAATAACATTTTCCTTCACCTTTTCTTTTTAAGTTAGACCACAGTCTAGCAATTGTCTCCCTATTTTGTTGTGCATTGATATCATCAAACATGGTCTTTCTTGAATGGAATGACTCATTGGTGGAAGAAGGATGATTTGTTTGCAACCTGTAGATTCTATATCAAGTGTATTAAAATAACATCCAACATTAATAATCAAGTAAATTCTAGCAGGTTTATTTAATTATATTTGTTAAATTTTATTTTGAAAAGTAAGAATATCTAAATTAGCATAATGATTATGATACAAATTTAGGGACACAATGTTCACACTATTTGGAGTGCTCCTCCATCCCCCTATTTCATGATGATGTCGATTATGCAATACTTCAACCTAATATGAATGGTTTTATTATAATTCACTTTAAATTTTGAATAGTTCAATTTTTTACCTTCAACATCAACACTTTATGTAGTGGTCATTAATGAACTTCCACCCAAGAAAACCTTTATTAATTCATGCTTTTGTAAAATAATGTTAGGTGGTTTAGATTATCATGCAGTAGATCATACATATAATACTCATTAAAAAAAATTAAAAAATAATATCAATATCCCTCCCCCTTGATAATGGATTTGATCTTAATGTTTGTGACATTGACATGTTGCATAAAGTCAACATAATTCCAAGCTTATCCAACCCTATGATTCGCTCTCTCTTTGTAGCTTTGACAATGTATCTAGACAATCCTTAATTACAAACACCTTACTTGTTATGATAGGTCTAGTTACTTTACCTACACCTATACATGTCATGCTCGATACCCTTAATTATAATCTTCTTCTAGGGAGACTATGGTTCCATGCTATGCTATGATATTTAAGTTCCTATTATGTCACACTATCTGACATTATTAGCCTATCCTTTAAGGGCTCATTGTCATTCATGGTCGGACAATTTCAGTGCAATCATACTTTTTGAGCAACACAATAGCCTTTCTTATCCTTGCCTCTAGTCCTGGTGGACAAGGGTAGTGTTTTAATCTCCTATCCTTTCAAATGATCCACTTTCCAATTGAGTCATATTTGTTTATCATGTGACATTCTTTCTTACAAAGAATTGTTTGTTTTTCTCAGGGATGCCCTCGTATGGATGAGGTATGTATCCTTGATCACAACCTCTTCCTTGCTTGATAGTGTATGTCTACTATGAGACATAATTGATGATGCACTAAGTGACCAAAGACCTATGTAAACCATTGGGAACAAATGGGAATTCCAAGGTTGATAAGTGTACAAGAAACAGTAGTTGTGGAAGAGCCTGTAAGTATTTTACAAGAACAAAGCCAAAAGATGAAGGTCTTCACAAGCATTTCAACATTGGAGGGAGTATTTAGTGTTCAAGAGAGACGGGGGAAACTTTCTTTATATGATATGGGAGTTGATATGGTCGATTATGAAAGTACAAAATCAACACAATATGGAGATTCATTTGCCAAAAAATATAAAGCACATTTTCTACTAAAGATAGAATGCCAAGATCTTGCTACCTTCCTGAAAAAGAGAGGGATTGATTAAGCAGGATGCATTTTTTTTTTTTTAATGTTTAGTTGAGTTCTGGTTATAATAAAAAGGTATTGATTTTTAGGATCAATCTCCTCTTTTGTCTTGATCCATTTTGTATGGTCAAGGGTTCCTCAGGCATACCTATGAGCATAGGAGACCCTTAGTCCATGTGGATCCTAATTGGCTCTAAATGGCTAAACTTAGTTTTAGTATGTTTTAGTTTATTTTCTTTAGTTTTAAGGAATTTGAGGGATCTAGACCTTAGATCACCCTCTTAGTTCTTTTAGGAAGTTGTTATTGAGGTTTAGTGCATTTTTTACAAAGTTGCACAAATTGTTCACAAAATGTTATTAATTTTTTGCAACACTGTCGACAGATTGTAAGTCTGGTTCTCCAACGATCACAACCAATTTCATGTTGGTTGGATCAGTTGGAAGACTTTTTGGAAGTGGTTTTTAAACCTTTTCCAATCATGAGATTGGCACAAGGAGATGATCTTCGAAGCAACGTTGAATAAAAGAAACCCAAAAAACATTATGAGTATGTTTTTGTTATCATACTCTGTCTATTGCAAATAGGTAGATGGATTGATCATTCCATAAGTTCATTGTATGCATTGTTTATTTGAATCCATCTTAGTTTTGACTATCGTTTGATTTCAAGTTTTAGTTACATTTACACAGTTGGTTATGAACTGAACACATGGCTTGACTGTCATACCAAACCCGATCATGTAATGGTTAGAGAGTTTTAATGTCACTACAGGTTCATTTACGCATCCACAATTTTTGTTAGAGTTCATTTAACTAGACTTTGCAAACATTGTATTTTAAATTTGGTGTTGATCTACGCAAGAACCCAACCTCACTGATAGACCAGCTCAGGAAAATCTATAGTCAGCTATGTCATGAAGGTGGAACCTTGACTTGTGGTTTCCCTATTGGATTCCAATGCCATTGGGTGAGAAGCAAGCCAAGGTTATGAACTTGAATAATATAAGTGCTTAGACTGTGGAAGGAGGCATATTGCTTCAAGATTTGATGCCCTAGGTAGATACATTCCATGTATTTAACCAGTAAGAAGAAGACATGTTTGCAACAGTGTAGTAACAGGAAGGTTGAAATTGAATCATAGATTAAATTTGATAGTCTCGGGCACATTGAAGAATCCTTGGCTATTGTACCTACTATGTGAATCCATCGATTGACCATTCTAGATTGACCCTAATCTAACTTGATCAATTAGATTAGAGTGTCTATGTGAGAGTCAATGGTGCTAGGCTAAGTGGCTACAGTTGTGCAGAAGATTCAATGTGACATCTTAGTAGATAGTACACTCTATGCCGAATGGTCTTAACCCAAATCTAAATAACCAAATGTATAAGGAACGTTGTTGTAGGCTCAAACCAAAGATTGATAGAATTTGAATACCCTTGTATTTGGTGTTTATGAAAATTCTGTTAATTAGTGGAGTTACAACTAGAAGTTGAAGAACAGATTATGATGACCTGTAGAACCTAGTGAAACTATAATCAGAGTTTTTAATAAGTTAAAACTGTTGATACCTATGGAGAAAGAAGTGACATTTGGAAACTTTACCATTCCAAATTAGGGAGATTAGTGATTGCAAGAGATATGTCTATAAGCAGAGATAGACAAGAACTTCAATTAGTTTTTTTGGTTCCAACAAGCAAATCTCCTCGTTCATCAGCCTCTGTTGTTGACAACTTGAATTTCCATGCATTAATAGTTGTGAATCAAGGATGAGTTGCATCGCTACATGCATCATGCAATTATGTGATTGATATACAATAATTCCAACACCATAACTACTTGTTACGATTTGTTGATGATATTAATGCAGTATTTGCAGCCTTTGCAAAAGTGAGTAGTGCTTTGGTTACTGCTGGAGATAAAAGTTACAAAGAACATGAAATATCTGTGGCAAAAAGGCTATCAATCTGAACTTTCATAATCTTGATGGACTGTTCAATCTTGTGAATATAAATCTACATCATTATGTTGACATCTATAACATTATCTATTGAATTGACTAGCTTCAAAAACATTTTTTACAAAAATAAGGTGTGCAAACATGCGCAAGTTAACCAGGAATTCATATCTGATTTATATATTCCTTAGTCACTGGTGGTTGGTTTAGGTCTTATTTCAATATGCCTATTCCTTGAGATTTCTAGCCAATTTTATTTTAAGTCAATCTACAAACTAAACTTTTATAATCTTGATGGACTATTCAATCTTGTGAATCTACATCATTATGTTGACATCTATAACATTATCTATTGAATTGATTGGCTTCAAAAACATTTTTTGCATAAATAAGTTGTGCAAACATGCGCAAGTTAACAAGGAATTCATATCTTATTTATATTCCTTAATCACTGGTGGTTGGATTAGGTCTTATTTCAATGTGCCTATTCCTCAAGATTTCTAGCCAATTTTATTTTAAGTCAATCTAGAAACCCTAATACAGTTAATAGATTCACTTACAAATAAATGTGAATATTGGGATGCTTTGTGATCAATATATTTTGTAGAAATATATAACTCTACTCTTATAAGAGAAGGAACTCTGTAAGATCTGGATGAACCTAAAAAAGTGTCAAGGTTGTGCAAAAATGCAAGTTTATGTATCATACAGCTGTAATTTTTTCAAGGGGAAAATGTTAAATAACATATATTTTATTGATGAAAATATATATATATAGCCTATTTGAAGAATTTGGTTCAAACCCTAAACTGGAACAACTTGAAAATGGGAGAGGAACATTTTGGTGATAAATGTTTAGGAAAGAGAGAGAGTAAAATCACATGTAGCTTCCTATCAATTGATTACATTTTAAATAGAATCGTGATTTGTTACTTTCATATATGTATCTTTATTGACCTCTGGAAGGATCCCAGCTTCTTTTTCTCTCTGCTAGATTTTTGAGAGAAGTTCTACATTTAGAATAAAAAATAATAAGCCTTCAAACCTTCCACAGGTTGTTCAATATTGTTCACATAGGGTAAATCCAGCACTAGAGAATCATGAGAATCCAGTCTAACAGAGAGTCACTTTATTCTAGTAGAATAAAAACACAATCTAGACAATTGAAATCACATAACAAAACTTGCCATAACAGTCAAAAGCTACTTATTCATTTCATGTTCGACTGTGTAAAGTAAAATGCCACAATCCTATGCATAAACCTACCCAAAAATAAGAACATTTAAGGAAGCCCTTATTCAATACATAGCAAAGCAAAGAAGAATGCATGAATTAATAATCCTCTGCCACATACCTTATGTAAATATTGAGCTCAAGCTCCTACTGCTACCCCATGATGTCAAGTTGGGACGTATCTCTTGCGTGCGCACTGCTTTTTTTCGCAAATGAAATAATGAAATGAGAAATGAAATTCACCTTTTTTTTAAAGTTATGCCCGTGTTTGTCAAAATTTTGACCACCACGCAATTTGTCGCTATTTCAACAAACACAGGCATAAATTTTTAAAAAAACAAAGTTTTCCTTCTATAATCCGACCAAGTAAAACCTTCTTATTTTTTGGTCAAAAATTTTGGTAGAAAAACTAGGCCAAATGTACTAGTGTTCAAAAGAGGAGACAACTTACTAAGTTTGGATGTAAACTCATTCATTTTCATATCATGACACAGGTTGTTGCTACTTTAGATGTTTCCAGATACTAGTTTATGATGTTGATGCAGGAAGGACAAATATTGGTCCACAAAGAGAACATAGTTTCATGTCAATACTTCTCTATACACAAAGATATGCTCTGACAGAGAGAGCTTGATAACCTAAACCAATTCATCAAAGGTTTATGTATTGAAGATAGACAAACAGATAACAGAAAATTGACCCATGATCAAACAAGTACAAGGACACATGGTTAAGGATGGAGGACTGTTAAATACCATATAATTTGAGGGATTTATCCTGCATGCAAATTTTGACTCTTTTTGTATTAACATATATAGTAGATTGAAAGTTACTTCATGATGTATTTAACAGTTCTCAATAGGTAGCTGTTTAATTGTTATCTGTATGTAAAGCTTTGTTGTGACTTGTTTATTTTCTAAAACTGTGATGTAACCCAAATTTTTGAACTATGTTAATACAAAAATATCCAACAAGATTAACACAAATCCTAGACCTCATCTTAACTTAAACCTTAATACTAATATTAACTAAGCCTAGATACAATCCTTCACCATAACCATAATGAGCATTATTGAATACTATATATCAAAATTTTGATACTATTTATATTTTTAATCAACACACCCTAATTGTAACCTTGATCATATTAATAAAATGAACGCTAAGATAATTCTAAAATGTGACCCAAACCTTAATTGTAACATATAACCTAATAGATACCATAACACTAATCCTAACTATAACAATAATACTAACTATAATTGTCCTAGGAGTACTAAATCTAACAATTTTTATTAACCTTAATAATATCACTAACCTTAACCATAATAATAACACAAATCCTAACAAAATATTAAATTTAACCAAAACACAACCATAACCTTAATAATATCCTTAACACTAACCCCAATTACAACATATAACCCAATAGTTACCATAACACTAACCTTAATTGTAATAATAACACTAACCTTGACTGTAATAGGAGCACTAACCCTAACACTAACCTTCACCTTAAAAATATCATTAACCTTAACCGTAATAATAAAACGTACCCTATCAAAAAAATATGTAACCAAAACACAACAATATCCTTAACACTAATTCTATTTACAACATATAGCATTATAATAATTACCCTAACACTAAGCTTCAGTGTAACAACATCTCTGACCTTAATCTTAATATGAGCACTAACCCTAACAATAACCTTAACCTTAATAATATTAGTAACCTTAACTGTAATAATATCATGAACCCTAACAAAAATCTTAAATGTTACCAAAAGCCAACTGCAACCTTAATAATATCACTAACACTAACCAAGATTACAACATATAACATAACAATAATTACCCTAAAATTGCCTTAACTGTAATAATAGCACTAACCTTTACCTTAATAGGAATGGTAACCCTACCAAACACTAACAAAATTCTTAAATGTAACCTAACAATTCTCCTAACATTAACCTTATATGTCACAATAGCACTAACACTAACTGTAGGTGTCACAATACCCCTAACCCACATTAAAAAAAAAACCTAACAGTTACCCTAACACTAACCTTAACATAATAATAACACTAACATTTACCATAATAGGAGTACTAACACTAACAATAAACTTAATCATAATAATAACACAAACCCTAACAAAATTCTAAAATATAACCTAACAGTTCCCTAACACTAATCTTAGGTGTAGCAATAACACTAGATTTAAAGAAAATATGCTATGCCCCCAGTCGTGAATCTCTAACTGTTACCCTAACACTAACCTTAAGTGTAACAATAGCATTAATGTTAACTATAATACGAGCAGTAACTGTAACAATAACCTTAATCATAGTAATAACATGAACCCAAACAAACATCCTAAATAGAACCTAACAATTCCCCTAACACTAACCTTAGGTGTAACAATAACACTAACACTAATCGTAGGTGTCACAACACCACTAAACCACATAAAAATAATAATGTATCAGTTACCCTAGCACTAACCTTAAGTGTAATAATACCACTAACCTTAATCATAATACGAGTACTAACCCTAACAATAACCTTAACCATAATAATAACATGAACCCTAAAAAAATTCTTAAATGGAACCTAACAGTTCCCATACCACTAACCTTAGGTGTAACAATAGTACTAACACTAACCATGGGTGTCACAATAGCACTAACCCACATAAAAAATACCTAACAATTATCCTAACATTAACCTTAAGTGTAAAAATGTCACTAACCTTAATCGTATTATGAGCACTAAACCTAATAATAACCTTAACCTTAATAATATCAATAACCTTAACTATAATAATAATAATATGAGAATAAAAATAGAAATAATTTTATCTTCCTATAGCAGCATGGGTGATAGAGCAGGTCCAGGAGCAGTAGCAGGTACGGGTGCAATGGCAGGTTCGGGAGCAATAGCAGGTAAATACACAGCTTTTAGGTATGTGTCTGGTGCACGCTTTTTCAGAGGTGGCTCACGCCTTTCCCCATCTCGAAACTCTACACATAATGTCTGGTGGGGAATCAGTAATAATAAGGAGGTTTTCCAATCAAACAAGTTTTCGTCAGGGTTATAAGGCTTTGATCACATTTTTTCCTCCACGCCCATTGTGCAGCCCGCACACAAGTTTTCATCTAATCTAGTTTTTCAACGCTATTTTTTTCAGCAAAAAAACTCATTTAATGGGCATAGTGAAAGCAAAGGTGTGGGTTCAATTTTTCATGGAAAGGCAGTTGTTCAACCTACCAAGCCTTTTTTTGTAAACCCTTGATTTCACGATCACTGTAAACCACTTCCAAATTCAGTGCCCTGTCTAGATCCAAGACGGTTTGAATAGAACTTTAACATGGATACTTTGAAGGGGCCCGGTGAATCTTCCATTTTTGAAATAGGGGAATCTTTGAAACAGGCTTCAGATTGACCTCCGCATTCTTCACATTTTGAAAATGGGTCTGGGTGGGAAATAAAAAATTCAAAAAATCAAAGGAGTAAGGGTTCATTTCAACTGCATAGGAACAAAATGTTTGGAACCGACAGAAACCGTCACTATTTTCAAAAGTGTCCTATATTCGATATATGTGAAGGCACTCCTCCAGGGTCACCAGCCCGTATTTTCACAAATCCCTTCAAAATTTTGAAAGAAGTAGATCCAACAACGAAGGATGAGGACTGTATCCCTTCACATGATTTGTAGAGTCATGATGGAACAAACTAGGCACAAGATTTTTGGGTCTCCCCCTAAATCATTGATTCTAGTCCAAACTCGAGCCCCCTTCAATGCAAAAACTATTCAACAAGTTTGGTAAAAGAAGCAGACTCAAAGTGTCGCTTCCATGGAGACATCTGTGCAGCATCAAAATCTATTGAAAATCACGCTTCCACCACATTTGTTGCAGCAATCAATCGGTCTTCTTTGCCAATCTACACTTATAGGTAAGTTTCCTTGCAACTTACTTCCCTTCTCTAATGTTAAAGATTGGGCATTTTCCTCATGGGTAGGGTTAAAGGATATCTTTTATATAGATCAGGAATCTAAATACTTCGTTCCTATCTTCAAGTCCAAAGAGTTCAAGGATTTTGTTCATAAGCAGAAAGGCTAGTTTTGTCTTGGATCTGGTCTCTTTACCATGATTTGGGTCCCTAATTTCAAGCCTCAGCCAGAAGACATCCATTTTTTTCCATATTGGATTTCCTTTCCTCTTCTTCTACTTGAATATAGAGATCCATAGATTATTGAAATGTTTGCAAACAAACTAGGGATATTTCTCAAGCATGACCTTATACCTTTTGATCACTCACATTTGGATGTTAGAGTTTTCCTTCTTCTAGACTCTGGCAAAGCCCCCCCAGTGCATCTAGTGATTAATTCTTAGTGGGGGTTATGGAATTAGTCCATTAAGATTCAGGATGATATCACAGTCAATAAATTTCAGCATAGGTTGGGTCATTTCAATACTCAATGCCAAGATCTCACCCAAGCTATTATGAAAGTTTGTGATGATCATAACTCAAATCTAGCCTTATGTATTTATAAGCTCGCTCCTCAGCATCATGAAGGCCAAAATGCATCCCACACTATTGACAACTCTCTAAGCACACTTTAGGCATCTAATACCAGGAAGGTCTCAAGTCAAGATCTTTCCCTTTTTTTGAAAATAGCCTTGCCTGCCTGGCAGAATTTTACATCCGGTTTCAAAGGCTTTGAGATCTCACAAGTTTCTTCAATTCAAACTCTATTGGAAACTAATAGTAGGAGGTTTTAGACTCTTAATTTGAAATTCCAATCTCCTTTACCTAACCAGAGGGATTTGGTTAATACATCTCAAATATCTCAGTGGAAGGCTTGGCAGATTAGTGATCAGATTGTGTCTAAAATAGCTTCATCCATTATTTTTGAAATAGCAGAGGAGGAAGGTCTCCCATTTGATCATCATAACACCAATACAATTGATGAACTCCTCAAACAATTTCAATTCTGGAATAGCAAGGCTTTTCCAAAAACCCTGAATACATGTCACATTTCAGAGGATGTGGGGAATGTTTATGACACGCCCCAAGAAACATAATTAATGGCTTCCTCTTTCAGTAATGAGGATTCCTTAGGTTTGGAAAAAAGTATTTATCAACATGTTCAAACTTTGATAGATACAGTATGCTTGGATGCTATTATTGGTAGGACTGAACCAATCAACGTATCAAATCCTAGACACTCAGAGGATGCCACTTCTATGGTACTTTTTGATCACCATCAAATGCTTTCAATCAATCAAACTCCTTCTAAGTGTCATTTGGTTCCTAAAACACCCAAATCCAGAGGCAGACCAAAAGGAGTTAAGACTAAGAATGAAATAGCAGCAGAAATTCAGACAACTTTGGATGACAGCTTCATATTTACCAAGCGTGTGACAAGGAGAACAAAAGGTTCTCCTTGTCTACAATGAAGATCAATTATTGGAATGTCAGAGGCATTAATGCCTCTGACAAAAGGAGTAGGGTCAAGCAGTTGATTGATTCTATGAAGACAGATATACTTTTGATTTAGGAAATTAAGCTTTCACAGGATACATTTGATAAAATGATTTCCAAATGGTCAAAATGGTCCTCAGTACACTCTCCCGGTATAGGAGCTTTAGGAGGTCTAGCTATTCTTTGGAACCCTCAAACAATTCAAGGCCACCTCATTCAGTAGAACCCCAATTGGCAAATTTTAAAGATGTCAGACTTCGACATTTCTTTTATCCTGGTAAATGTTTATGGTCCTTCAATGCAAGACAAATTAAAAGTTTGGACCAGCATTACCCACTTGATCCAATCTCAAGATTCTCCAAATGTCATTATGGGAGGTGACATTAATGCTATCTTGGATCAATCTAAAAAATATGGTGGGATCTATCCACTGCTAAAAACAATTTAAGATTTTTCTCATTTTGTGGATAACAACAACCTTATGGATATTCATCCTTCACAGGGATCTTTCACTTGGACTAATAGGAGAGCTCGATTTGCACAAATTGTTGTCCGACTGGATAGATTTCTTATTTCCCAAGAATGGAAACTTCACAACTTTCAAATTGAGTCAAAAATTTTGTCTTCACTGGGTTCAGATCATTTTCCCATCTCTCTTTCTATAATTCAGGCAGCTGATGGAGAAAAGAAACATCATTACTCATCTTTCAAGTTTGAAAGAATGTGGCTTCGTCATCCACATTTTCTCCCTATGATAAAGCAATGGTGGGTAAGTGCACCATTCATTTAGGGCTCCAAGATGTACCAATTTGCTAACAAACTAAACCACGTAAAGGCTCTTGTAAAGCTCTAGAATCAACATGAGTTTAAAAATGTTTTTAAGCAAAAGAAGTAGTCAAGTCACAGCTGAATGATATATACACAAACATCATTCAAAATGGAATGGACAATGACACTTATGCTCAGCAAAAAAGTCTTCAACATGAATGGGAAGAATTGTGTGGTAGAGAGGAAGAATATTGGAGGCAAAAATTGAGGGAACTATGGCTTCAACAAGGTGACAAGAATGCTAAGTACTTTCATGCTTCAACCAAACAAAAAAGTGTTGCTAAAACTATATTCCAAATAAAAGATGCAGAACTAGGGACCACTCTACATAATGCACAACATATTCAAGAAGAAGGTGTTAAATTCTTCAAAAACGTCCTAGCTCCAAATGAATATCCAATGCCCTTGGATGCTCAAGTGAGTGACCTTCTTGAGGCAATTCCTCCAATGATAACTTTTTAAGATAATCTATAGCTCATGGCTCCATTTCCTATGCAAGAAGTTCGAAAGGTTGTATTCTCATTCCCTCCAGACAAAGCTCCAGGTCCGGATGGCTTTACTGCATTGTTCTTTCAAAGTTGTTGGGATACTATTGGTTGGGATCTATTAGCTGTTGTTGAGAAATCCAGAAAGAATATATCCATGCTCAAATACTTCAATACTACCAATATTGCATTAATTCCAAAAATTAAAGAGCCTAAAACATTTGCAGATTTCTAGCCCATTTCTCTGTGTAATTTGACATATAAGATTGTCACAAAAGCCATTTACATGAGACTACAACATCTTGTTCCAAGCATTATCTCTCCTAAGAAGGGAGTTTTTGTTCCAGGTCGGGAGACCATGGAAGGAGCTTTGCACATGAAGTTTTGCATTCCATCAATAGGTCCCAATCTCCTACTTTTGTGGTAAAGCTTGACATGATGAAGGCGTATGATCGAGTATGTTGGACTTTTCTTTTTCAAGTTCTTCATAAAATGGGATTTTCAAAAAGCTGGTGCAAATGGATAAAAGCATGCATTTCGGGAGCTTGGTTTTCATTTATCATCAATGGGAAAGCATTAGGCTTCTTCCCTTCTACACAAGGTGTAAGACAAGGTGATCCACTATCCTTGATTCTTTTCATCATTATGGCTGAAGCTTTCAGCAGGACTATTAAGCATCATAACATGATAGGTAAATGGCAAGGTGTAAACATTCAAGGTACTTCTATATCAGTTACTCATTCCTTACTTGCAGATGATACATTTCTTTTTGGTAGATCACAGGTCTCAGAAGCAAGGTAGATTAAGCACATACTACAGCTATATTCGGATGTCTCAGGGCATAAGATCAATCCTCAAAAATCAAAAATTTTCCTTTTTAATACTAATAAATTTATTTCAAACAAAATTGTGAGAATTTCGAGCTTCTCTGAGGACTTTTTACCTTCAAAATACCTGGGCATACCTTTCTTTATGGGATCAAATAAGGCAAGTTATTGGACCTTGGTCATTGAAAGAATTAAAAGTAGAGTGGTTTCATGGAAAGCTCGATGGCTTTCTTTATCAGGTAGAATATTTATCATTCAATCAGTACTTTTAGCTATACTGAACTATTATTTAGCTATCCTTAAAGTGCCACCATCAATCTTGCTTCAAATTTAAAAACTCATTAGAGGGTTCCTTTGGACGGGCAATATGACAGAAGATAAGAAGATTCCACTAATCTCTCTGCAAGATATGGCATATACCCCTATTGTAGGTGGTGCAGGAGTTCATGATTTGTCAAAATAGAATGTAGCCTTTGGAGGCAAGCTAGTTTGGAAAATGTACAGTAAGTCTCATACTACATGGTGTCAAACTATGCAGCAAAGGTATCTGGATAATAGTGAGCCATCAAGGATATTCTCCATGCTTGATCCTCCAAAGGGGTCTGTTATTTGGGATTTTATGGTCTCTTCTAGAGACATTGTACTTAAATATGTGACTTGGGAAATTAATAAAGGAGATAAGGTTAGCTTTTGGAGAGACTCATGGAATGGTCAGCCACCTTTGATCACACTACCTGACATTCAAAATATCACATCAGCTATAGAGACTATATGGGGGAAACAGGTTATTCAATACATATCTACGATCTGCTAATTCTCAAGAAGAGTTATATGGAAAGATCCAAAACACCTTCCATTATCCACTCAGGACAAAATTCTCTTTTGGGCCATTCTACACAAAAGACAGGCCTTCCTTTCCAAATATGAAGATAAATTGAGGTGGGCACCAGCAAAGGATGGCAATTATTCAATCAAAGAGGGGTATAAGCTCATTCAAAGAATTGCCTTAGATAAGACTCCTTCACAACCATACTCATTCTTCTGGAATAATGTTGTATTACCAAAAGCTAGTTTCTTTGCATGGCTTTCCATTAAGAAAAGGATTCTAACTAGTGACAGGCTAGAGAGATTAAACATTGCCCCGGCCTTCAATTGTGTGTTGTGCAATGAGGAAGTGAAGTCGGGTGATCATCTCTTTGTGGGGTGTTCATTTGCTCACCAATGCTAGATGTTCATGTTAAAAAAGTTAAGTTTCTACTCTCCCCTTCAAAATAACATAAGGGACATATTTCAAGCTTGGCCAATTCTGCACCCTAGGGCCTTATTCACAGGACTATGGAAATGTTCCCCGGCAATAGTCATATGGGCCATTTGGTGGGAAAGAAACAAGAGGATTTTTAGGAAAGAATTAGCCTCTATAGAAAAGGTGTTGGAAGGTATTGAAAGATCAATTGTAGAGGTTACAAATGTAAGCCTTAGTAGATGTAAGGTAAATCCTATTATTACCCCTTGGGACAGCAAGATGCTTAGAGAATGGAAAACATTAGTCATCCCGACAAGATGGCGCTTAACAAATACAGTGCAACCCAAAGTAGATCGAGCTACTGTATAATGGCATACACCTATCACAGGATATGTGAAGCTCAATTTTGATGGGGCCTCTAGAGGAAATCCTAGAAAATCAGGGTTAGGGGCTTGTACTAGAGATTGCAATGGATCTGTTTTAGCAATCACAGTGGCTCCATTACCAGATGGAACAAACAACATTGCAGAAGCTCAAGCTCTGCTTGCAGGGCTAGCTCTTTCCAAGAAAGGAAATTTCAATAAAGTGCACATAGAAGGTGACTCGCAAGTAATCATTAATGCCTGCATTAAGAGAGAAATAATCAATTTGCAGCTCAACTATATTCTGCAGTAGATTTGGAACCTTTTGGATCAATGTCAAGAGGTTTGCATATCTCATACTTTAAGGGAGGGGAATAAAGTTTCTGATTGTCTATCAAATTTAGGATGTGAAGGAATCATAACCTCAACCTTACAGCCGAGCTCCTTCATTGAGCAATATGAGGATTTACAACTATTAATCAAGACTGACATCGACAAGTGTCATTACTAATTACAATACATTTCAGCACATATGATATTAGTACAATCACATCATTCTCAAGACTCTTTGAGTATGGTTAATTAGTTACTACCACCTTGGGGACGTCATCTTTGTATCTCTCACACATTTGAAGTACACATGCCTCATGTCACTAAGTGTGATTTTGATCCGGTGACAACTTAGCCACTTTCATTCACATGGCCATGTGTACTTCATATCATCTGAGCGTGTTAAGTGTGATTGTATTTTATTCCCATCAAATTTTGCATTCAAGACAAGGATCCTGACTTATTTATGTCCCCAAAATCCTCTATTTTTAGTGCATGACACAAGAATAGCCCTCAGGATGTCGCTCCCATCAGATGTTTGTGTCAAATGTGATTCATGTCATCAGTTCCATAGATCAATCCTTCCAAAAAACTACAGAATTTGGATTCAGCCGATGGTGGATGAGGACGTTCTTCCTCTTCATTTGGATGACTCAACTATGGATACTATGTTCTCTGTTCACTCTACTTCAATTTGGCGGGCAATTTGACATGTAATTGGGGAGGAGATTCTCTCTCCTTCCTCAAGGCAAGTTTTGTTTCCTTCAAATTTGGTGTCAATTTTCTTGTCTAATGCAATGGACTTACTACAGTCAGCCATGCTTTTGGAAATCCTTGCAATGAAAGTTGTACACCTGAAATTTTGGACTGAAAATAAGCTTAAAGTGGCAATGCAGCGGTATGATTTGTGGGCAGGAAATGCTTTGGTGGGTGGCTTGTTCACAAGGTCTTAGCTTCTATAGAAACACGAGGTCATGGCTACCTTCGATGCGCTCCAAAAATCATTTGAAAAGCATAGCCCACATTTTATGAAGTCCACCCTATAGGTCACGACTAGAGTGTTGGGACACTAGCTGGAGGAAGGCATGAAGAGAAAGGGCTTTGCATTGCTTGACCTCTTGGGGCTGCCGAATAGAGATGTTTTGGTAATGAGTGGTTAAAGGGTGTCTCCAAGGTGGATTTTGGGCTCCCAAAATGGGATTGATGGTGGGTTTATGGCGTGTTCAGCTGGGGTGTCCTTGGGTGTGTGTTTTGGTAATCCTTCATCTGTTGCTCAATGTTTTGTATGGTCTCCTCCATCAGACAAAGCCAAGGGAACCGAATGGGATGTGCTTCCTAGTTTTGTGTCTACTGTTGTCAGTGTCACAGGTTCTGGTTCGAGATGGGAGTCCACTTCTCTGCCTCATATGGACTTTGGGTGGGGTTATTCTCTGCAAGGTGGCAAGGCTCCGGCTTCTGGTGATGGCTCTGCGTGCGAAGAAATGGAGTGATAATTTGATGATTTTAGTTTTTGAAAATTTTGCTATACCCCGTGGAATTTAGAAACATTTTGTAAATTTGGAGGAAGTTGTGTCTCCATATTGCTTTCAGGGTATGATTGTTGAAAATTTTGAAATCCTGTAAAAATTAGATTAATTTTGAAATTTGGAGGAAGTTTTGTCTCCATATTATAATCAGGGTTTTTGACCATCGATATAAGTATTTTGTAAATATCGATGTTATAAACATTTTATATATAGCGACGATGCTGGGTTTTCTTACTGGTTCTTTCCTGATTGAGCACTTTTTGAATCAGGTTTATTTAATAAATATATTCAGTGGCTAGCCCACTTTTGTCAAAAAATAATAATAATAATAATAATAATAATAATATGAAACCTAACAAAAATATTAAATATAACAAAAACAAACCAAATACTTAATAATAACATTAACAATAACCCTATTTACAACATATATAACCTAACCATTATGCTAACACTAACCTAAATTATAAAAATATCACTAACCTTAACCATAATTAGAGCAGTAACCCTAACAAATTTCTTAAATGTAACCTAATAGTTCCCCTAACATAACCTTAACTCTAGCAATATCACTAACCTTAACCATAATAGGAACACTATCCCTAATAATAACCTAAACCTTAACAATATGACTAACCTTAACCGTAATAGGAGTATACCTAACAAATTTCTTAAATGTAACCTAACAGTTCCCCTAACACTAACGTTAAAAATTTGACTAACATCTTGTGGTGGTCGTTAGTTGGTGACGAATGTTGAGGGCCCCATTCTGGACACGCATCCTCTTTCCAAAGATCCTTTCCAAAAGGAGGAGGTCATTTCTCAAATCAGCTCGAAAAGCATAGTGGGCCCTTGATCTGAAGTTCATCCAACGACTGTTAACAATTGATGATGGGTGTCTACTTTTGTCATATTAAAAGACATCATGTCTATCAAAAAAGGATAGAGAGAGAAGACATCATCGGTGAAGGAAAGACGGTTGGATTTCATACTTCCTGACGTCAAGGTTTGATGTTTTGGACTGCTAGCATCGATTGGTTTCATAATACTTTAATTCATTTTTAATCTCATTGGGTATCAGTGAAACTATTTCTCCAGCTAATTATACTTTGTAAAATTTATTGCTGGAGCTAGATTTTAGGTACTTTGATCACATTTTGTACATGTACTATGAATCAGAGTTTTCTTTCTAGTTCTTTCTCTGAGGAGTCCCCTAAACTAGTTATAAAATAATAAAATATAAGTACTCCACCACTTTTTTATTAGAAAAAATAAAATCTAACTAACCTTAACTTTAATAGTATAAGGGACATTAACACTAACCCAACCATTATCTTAATACTAATTGTAAATGTAATCCAACCCAGCTATTAATGTAACAATAATCCTTACACCATTTATTTTCAAAAAATATTAAATATTAAATGTCTTTCATGTTGAATCGCAGTTGCTACTAGCTTAGAAATACCTATATATACAATATGTCTAGAGTAATCCTTCTCAAGGCACCTATTTTCATCAAATTAAAAGGTTTGTGTGGGTTAGGGTTGATGAAAGTAGGTGCCTCGAGAAGGATTACTCTTGGCATATTATATATATAGGTATATATAAGCTAGTTATAAACATTTATAGACACTTATAAATATGTATACACATTTATAAATATTCATACATATTTATACATATTTATACACGTTTATACACATTTATACAATCTCTTTCATTTATATTGAGAATGAGCCAAGAAGAGACATGTCCTTTCATGGGACATGTCACTCCCTCTAAAGCTCAAGTTCTTGTATCAATCTCTTGTCTTCTTTTGAAATGTTAGACTCCCTCTGCATCTGGTCGCAATCATCAATTCATTTACAAGCATTAAGTTGTTTCTCCCTTGAATGCAATTTTCTTATGCTTCCATCCTAAAGGTATGTCAGAGAGTGATTACAAATAGCTCACTAAACTATCTCGACCAAAAATACCAATGATAGAAGCCTATAAGATTTTACTAACTAATAGTATAACATGAATTAAAAACTTAAAAAAAATTATGTGCATTAATAAAACATGGAATACTTATCTTTTATAAATTTCAACTATTTCATTCTGTAAGGTGAGCCTATATAAAAAATATCATGCAAATTCACAAAATGATGTCGTCATTCTTGAACATTACCAAAATTCTTCACATGACTTGTCTTGAATATCCAAAGATTCTATACACTATGACAACCTTCAATCTTATCAGATCTCCCTTCAAGAGCTTAGGCTTTTAAAGAAGGAACCTCACTCTTTTATAGATTTTACATAGACCCATACATAGTCGGTCATAACTTTTGAACCCAACACTTTCTCTCCAATCGCTCCAATGAGATTCTTCTGAAAAAATTTCACCAACACATCCAAAATTCAGCAAAATCCAAAGGTGTATTTGTAAAATATGTTCCGCGTACTGAGACTATATTTTCTGAGATAGTCACACATTCACCATCAATAAACTACTCTCTTACATTTGCAACTTGGCTCTAATACCATGTTAAGGTTTTTAGGATCATTGTAAATATAATAGCACTGCTTGATTGTATATGTTTTCCAAATGCAACAATCTCTTTCATTTATATTGAGAATGAGCCAAGAAGAGACATGTCCCTTCATGGGACATGTCTATTCATTATTATGTAATTAATATAATGACAATTATGATTATACATATATATAATATATCTTGAGTATTATATTAATTTCAATAATATTTACTATATTATATATGGGTGAACCCACAATAGTGGGTTACACTTTTTTGCCTGAACGAACACTCAACTCTACATTTTGAAAAAAACTTTTAGATTTAGATGCATATTGTCGTTAAACCATTTGAAATTGGAAGATGAAGTAAATTAGAGTCTTTTAGGATTTTATGTCTAGATTCTAAATATATTTTTTATATTTATTTTTTAATTGATTTGAATGGTTTTTTCTTTCTCCCACAAAAATTGGTATGTGGCTGAAAAGGTCATTTTCAAAGAGTTACATTGTTTTCATAGAGCATAACTTTTTTTCTAAAATAAATATCAATGTGATTCTTTGAAATTTAGTTTTTTAACATCCATATGGAGGGCATACAATTGGTTTGATGATATTATCACTATTATTTCACATTTTATTAATGTTTCAAGTTGACTAAATGTTAATTTTGACATACCTTGACTACATAGCTTATAACTTGTCATGTATTTGTCCAATTGAGTTTTTATTTTTTTTGATAAAAAGAGAACTTCAATATCTAGGGCATAGATATTTTTTAGAAATTTTTTTCTCTCATTTACTATTTTTTCATAAGTGTCCAACATAGAGGAAGACATACGGTGAAATATCTATGTTTAGTAAAACTAAAAATACAAAGTCATAATAAACTTAATATATATTAACATTATAATCATTAGAAATATTTTTCTCAGTAGTACCTTACTACATAGATAGGTTTGTCAAATGGATTCATTTGATCTACCAAAAGATAAAGTCAAAGTGATTTTTTGTCAGCATTTTAATAGGTGTGAAGGAGACTCCATTGTAGGTATGAATGAGGAGTACAAATGTTATATCAATATTTTTCTTATCCAAGAGGTTTTGAGCTAACTATTTGTAATTAATTCCTTCAAATAGAACCTCTCAAAGCTTAAATTATTATATATTATTAAAAATGTGTTATTTCAGCAAAAATCAACATGTCTAAAAAAGTGTAACCCACTATTGTGGGGTCACCCATATATATACATATCTTCACTTGTATTGACTCATAGTGTTTATCTGACTGAAGTTACAAAACATCAGCATTTATACATATTTATCGACATTTATAAATATTTATACACATTTATAAATATTTATATATATTTATATCTATTTATAGGTATTACATGTTTATAAATATGTATAAATGTCTATTAAATTTATAAATATTTATGAATATTTAAATCCATTTAAACATATTTATAAATATTTATACACATTTATAAGCATTCATACATATTTATAAATATTTATACACATTTATAAAAAAATTATTACGTTAAGAGGCATCTACATAGCAACAAGACAAATCCCAACATGAGAATATGTTATATTCCATGTTAAGAAAAAATATTTGTGGCCAGTTACATTTGAAATGCCACATGGCATTCTAAAATTGAAAAAAGGCCATAAAGGTCAAATTCAAAAAAGTAATGCCAAATAACATTCAAAAAATGAAAAAAAAGGCCATAAAGGTCAAATTAAACTCCAACTGCCACATGGAGGAGGAGAAAAAAAAAACTTTAAAAAATAAATTAAAAAAAACAAAATGTGGGGGCCCCACAAGCATTGGGGTTCCCCCTATGCTGCGTCCACAGCTGACTGCAGTCGACAGCGTATGTTGCACGACACATAGTCAGACTACATATGTTGCTTTCTAGCTCACGACATGGTAGGTGACAGGGGGTGGTGGCCCCACACCCCCCATAATTAATATTTTTTTAAATTCAAAAATACCCAAATGAATGAGCTTTTAATTTATTTTTTTACAATTCAGTAATGCCCAAATGCATGGGCTTTTTAATTTTTTTTAAAATATTCTTCAATGTCCAGCGATAGGCTTTTTTGGATTTATTGCCTTTCAAATTTATTGTTTTTAAGGGAGGAATGCAAACAGTTATAGAGGAATGCAAAGAATCGTGCTTTTCAGAAGATGGGAAGATGCAAAGAGATTATAAAAGAGCCCTCTACATATTTCAATTTTATTTTGCAAATATGAATAGACGATTTGGAGTAGCATAGAGATTTCAACAACAACTAAAAGGACTTCAAGGTAAGCCATTTATTTTTTGGATTTAGTAGAATTAGTTTTTTTATTTACTTTTGAAATGTTGTTTTTAGATTTAGATTTAAATGTTGTATTTACATTTAGATTTAAATGTAGTATTTAGAGATAGATTTAGATTTAGTATTTAGAGATAGATTTAGATTTAGTATTTTATTTAGATTTAGATTTCCTATTTAAATGGTGTATTTAGTATTCTATTTAATTTTCAAACGTTGTATTTAGTATTAGATTTAGTTGTAGTATTGTATTTAGTTTTAGATTTAGCTTTAAATAATGTTTTTAGTATTATTTTTTAATCTATAACAGTCATTTTTATTAAAATTAATAATTAAGCTTACACCAAATCTTTATCCCATAGTCTAAGCTACAATTACTGAAAACTTCAAGATTCTATCTCCTGCGACCATGACCCTACTCTACACTATTCAACTTTTATTCATTTTTACATATTTCTAACATATATCCCTAAATCTACACAGAAAATATAGAGGTTTAAATTTCTTTTGGGTTTAACCCTTACAACGAAATTTCCAAAGGATTGCAATAGGAATTGTTCTATGCTTGCCTATCATTAGTGCTTTGGTCATCTCCTGAATCTTGTTTGACCGCCATTACCCAAACCCTGCTTCTAGTGGTTCAAAAAAAGGTTCACCAACACCGAACCGCTTCTTTCTCCTATGATGCATTCTTTTATCTTTGAGGGCTCCTTCAATTTTAAACCACCAAACCCAAAAAGTATTTATCTTTTCCAAAATTATAAAATTCGCTCTTCATGACAGAGAGAAATTTCTCATAAATTATGTCTCCTATTTTTTTCTCCTCGTTTCTTTCTTAGAATCAGCACTTCAAACACCCTCACCCTTTGCATTTCCTTCCTCTCAGCCTCTTTCATCAATCGCTTAAGTTTCTCCAGGCCCTTACTATTTCCATTATATATTGCCCTTTATTCACTTTACCCTACCAACGCACAAAAGGAACAAGACCATATACTCGACCTTCTTCTTCATCCTCAAAGCATTCACTGTAATCTGAACCAATTCGTGAGATTTTCCATTCCAATATTGACTCAAGAATTATCAACATGTCATTTTCAAACATGCTTAAGTCTTTTCCCTCACTTGTCTCTTCAGCCACCTCCATAACCCATGCAATTAACATTGAAATCACATCCAAGTTAACTCACCATTTCCTCTTTCTTTCCTGAAATTGGCTTCCCAAAACTGCATTCTCTCTCATCTCACAGGCCTCTTGAAACCCTTTTGTTGCTTCAAAATATCCAAAGAGAAGGTTGCCTCCATTATCATTTTTTTTGTGCAATCAAATAAACACTAGAGATAGCTATCAAATAAGTGAAACCTTGCAATTTCAAAACTCCTATATCCTCTTTTAATCTCTCCAACCTTTACCTCCTGTGAGTAATTAATGTTCATCACCTCAAGTCCTTACACATCCTCTCTTGGCTCATTTTGTTTAGATCTTATTAGAAACAATATCTCCTCGAAAAAGTGAAAAGACATCACACACTCCCCGCCGCTACCTCAAACCAAATTCATTACTCCCTTTGCCAAGCCCTAGGTTGTGTCTAATTAATCATAATTTTTAAAAGGGGCTTTCACATTTTTCATGACATCACTCCCACTAATTTGACACTTTCAATTATAATCATCTTTTAATAACTTACCTTGGGTTTACTCCAACGGTCATTATTAGGCCGCCAACCTTTAGAATTTAAATTAAAATTAAAATTACAATTTTTCAAATCTTATTTCATCGACCTTCGCAAATGATAAAGCCCACTTTGAAAGAACATCTTCTTCAATATTTCTCATTCTTCTCACATGTCCAACTTTAAATTCCCCAAAAGTTCTTAATTCATCTAAGATAACATCAATCACTCCCTAGAGATGTCAAACTTGAATCTCCCCTTTTTGAATAGCTTACACTATTATTTGAGAATCACCTTCCAAATGAATTTTGTACAAATTTAGCTTCTTACTCACTCTTAAGGCTAACAAAGTTGCCTTCATTTATGCCATATTATTAGTTCCTTCACTAATTTTTTGAGTTCTAAAGGATACTATGTTTCCTAACCAATCTATGACAATGACTCCTACTCCCAAAGGGACGAGGTTTCCTTGTGCAACCCCATTGATCAAAATTGAGCCCCACCATCCCAACTCTATTTGCTTCCAAAGAACACGAGTAATCTCACCACCCCTATCACCCATCAACTTTGGCTTATTCCTAAATCTTATTTTAACCTTTGGCCATTCTATCTAAATCCTTCTATCAAAGGATGTGTAAGGGACATAAGAGTAGTGGTTTTCCATTATAGCACTCAAAACTTCTATAACGGATATTAATCATGTCTTTAATCCTCTCTACGGATTCTTTTTTATCTTGAAATATCCTACAATTTATTTCCTTCCAAATTTCCCATATAATAATTGAGAGACAAATTTACAACACTATTGATAACATTGTCTTCTTATTCTCAATAGGCCAACCAACAAAAACCTCTCTCAAAGAGTTTTGTAGAGGTCCAAGCCACCCAAGTTTATTTCTCACCATCTCCCAACATTCACTAGCAAAGCTACAATTTAAAGACACATTTTGTAGTGGTCAACATCTTTCGAAGCATTTTCATATAAGACACATTTTTTTCGCTCCTACAAAACTAAATTTCTTTCTTCTCTCATATCAAGATCCTTCCTTGAATAGCTAACCAAGAAAAGGAGTCTTCCTTAGTTGAACAGTCTCTTCTCCAACACAATTATGTTGACCAATAAAGAAATTTAAAATTATTTATCAACAGTTGATAGCCCAATTTAACTGAATACTCACCACTTTTTGTTGCACACTAGATTAACCTATCCTCTTTACCTGAGAAAACACATTCTTTACTCTAAAACAAGTTTTCCATCAAAGTTCTTTTCTAGTCCAAAAGGTCAAGATTGTCTACACATCTCCACCCCAAATTTTGTCCCAAAATGGTTTTCTTTACTTCTATATAATCCTCGATTTTATCACCCCACCTTTGAAGAAATAAATTCTTTATTACTTGGAATTTGGCTACATCTTTGAGTGTCAAGCATCCATTCCAAGAGGCGTTCCAGAAGGAAGCTTGGTTTCCATTTCCAACCTACAAGTCAAATGGTTAGTAATAATCTTCCTACAATCTAAGATGAAATTCCAAATAGTTGACCCTCTTGGGAGATCTCTTATTGTGAGGATCCTCTCCTTATCATTGTTTTCCAAGTATTTTTCTCTAAGAATCCTTTCCCAAAGCATGTCCGGGTTAGAATAGATGCCCAACACCAATTTTCCCCCTAAAGAAAGGTTCATAACTTGCCAATCTCACAGACCAGCCCCACCTTGTTTCTTAGATTTGCATTTTTTTTTTATGATAACAAAGGAATCTTATCATCATCGCTTTCTCCATTCTAGAAGAATTTTCTCATTCTTTGATCCAAATATGTGAGCACCTTAATGGGAACTTTCAGGAAACTCATCAAGTAAATAGGAATTACTAAGATGACCAATTGTAATAGAAAAATCCTACCTATTGTAGTTAACCATATGCTTCTCCACCCCTCCAACCTCTTGAAACAACTATTTATTAGCCCTTTTGATGTAGCACAACCCTCTCTGTTAACAATAAAACTCAATCACAAGACAAATAAACACAACTTTGAAACCTTCAATATTTTTCCATTCATCACTAACTGCCTCTACAATTCACTACAAACTCTTAAGTAACCAAAAAATCTAAAAAAATAAGAAATCCAAAAATTACCCTTTTTGGCAATTTTTTTTCCACAGTTGTTTTTTTGCCATTTTTGGTAATTTTTGAAACAACACCTAAAAAGCTGAGTTTTTCACTAAACATGCCCTCAACTAAGTTAGGAAGAATTGCCAACTAATATCCGAGATTTAGAAACATATCTCCAAATTTATTACAAAATAGAACTTTCTAAAAACTAGAGAAAAAACACTAAAAGCTAATTTCGGAGCCCTAGATGAAACTTTCAGCTCCCGAAAATGTGCTAAAATGGAGATCGATTGGCAAAAAAATTGCCACCACCTAAGGCACTCACCCAAAAAAAATTAGCAAAAACCCAAACCTGAGTCAAAAGTTATGACCTCTGGAAGTTTCTGTATCAGATTATGACCTACGGAAGGCCCTGCATCATTCTCCCCTTCTTTAAAGGAACACAGCTCCTACAAGTGGTTATCTGTGAACTACTGCAACTTTGTGGGGTCCAATTTCATCACTTCCCATTTTGAGATCCAGGTGCTATCTGTTGTTGGTAATCCCTCCCATTGAATCAAGTACCTGTTGTAATGACCTTTTCGGGTGACTATAGACTGCCTGTCCAGAATGTGGGCAATCTTTTCCTTCTTTTTACTTGGAAGGTGGTGATGCCAATCCACCTCATCTGTACTATCTAGCTCAGATAGTTCTCCATGAAATGCATATAAATCAAAAACATTAAAGACAGGAGAAATATCTAGATCATCTGGTAGACAAACCTCATAAGCATTATCATTGATCTTCTTCAAAATTTGGCAAGGACCTATCTTTTTGTATTTCAGCTTATGATATGTGCCAGTGGGAATTCTCTCATGCCTCAAGTACACCATCACCAAATCACCTACATTAAATATCTATCTCCTACTAACATCTGCAGCAGCCTTATATCGCTCATTGCTATCCTGCAATTTACTCCTCACATCTTGTTGAAGTTGTTGAAGGTGTTCAAAAAATGCTTCCCCATCATCGCTAATTCTATCTTGAACAGGGAGTTATACAAGGTCCAAAACACCCTGAGGATTCTTACCATATACGATCTGAAAAGGAGATTTTCCAGTTGATCTGTTAACAAAACTGTTGTAAGCAAACTCTTCTTGAGGCAATGCCAAATCCCACTGCTTGGGCTTTTCACCAACAATACACCCTAACAAGTTTCCCATACTTTGATTGACTACCTCAGTTTGCCCATCAGTTTGGGGATGATAGGCACTGCTAAACTGCAACTGTGTTCCCATCTTCTTCCATAAGGTCCTCCAGAAATGACTCAAAAACTTAGTATCCCTATCAGAATTGATAGTCTTTGGAATGCCATGGATTCTAAAAACTTCTGAGAAAAATAAGTTGGCTATCCTTGTGGCATCATTAGTTTTTTTACAAGCAATAAAATGAGCCATCTTAGAGAATCTATCAACAACTACAAAGATAGAATTTGTACCTCGCTGGGTATGGGAAAGCCCCAATACAAAATCCATACTCACATCTATCCATGGCTCGATGGGTACAAGTAGAGGTGTATATAATCCTATGTTTTGGGAGTGACCCTTAGCCACTTGACAGATTTTGCACCTTGCCACGTACTTAGTGATGTCCCTTTTCAATTTTAGCCAGTAGTATTTGTCTTCAACCAAGGCTATTGTCTTGTCTTTCTCAGATAATATTTTCCCTCATGGAACTAGCTAGTATAAAAATTTGTTTTCCTCTAAAGAGGTAACCATCCTACATAAAGTATTCTCCTCTCATGTGATCTAAAAGATTAGTTCCTGGTTCTTTAATCTTCTCTATAATTTCCCAAAAATCATCATCAGCCTCATACAAAACTTTAATAGCATCAAAACCAATGACCTCTATTTTCATTGTAGTTATGAGTGTAACACACCGACTTAGGGCATCAGCAACCTGATTCTACTTTCCAGACTTATGCTTCAAAACAAAATTATACCCTTGCAAGAAAGACACCCATTTAGCATGCCTACTATTCAATTTCTTATGTGTGTTCACATATTTCAGGGCCAAATGATTTGTAAACAATACAAATTCTTGTGGGACCAGATAATGCCTCCAATGCCTTAAGGCTTGAACAATAGCATAAAATTCTAAATCATAAGTAGAATAGTTCTTCCTTGCATCATTCAAATTTTCACTGAAAAAGGCAATGGGTTTACCTGTCTGGCTAAGAACAGCACCCATCCCAACATGGGAAGCATCACACTCTACTTCAAATACTTTATCAAAATTTGGAAGTGCCAATATAGGAGCTTCAGTTACCTTTTTCTTCAAGAATTGGAAACTTTGTTTAGCATCTGTTGTCCATGTGAATTCCCTTCCTTTCGTACAATCTGTTATGGGCACTACAATACTGCTAAAATTCTGAATGAACTTTGTATAGAAGGTTGCCAATCCATGAAAACTCCTTACCCCTATTATGATGGATGGACTAGGCCATTCTAGGATTGCCTTGACCTTTTCTGGGTCCATCTGAACACCATCTTCAGAAATGACGAAGCCCAAAAAAGTCAAACTGTTCTGCATGAATCTACACTTCTTTAAATTTGCATAGAGCTTCTCTTTCCTTAGGACACTCAGGATGATCCTCAAGTGTTGTAGGTGTTCTCCTTTGTGTTTGCTATAAATTAGGATATCATCAAAATAAACTACAACAAACTTACCAATGTAGGGTTGTAAGACAGTATTCATCAATCTCATAAATGTACTTGGTGCATTAGAAAGCCCAAATGGAATAACCATCCATTCATAAAAGCCATCCCTAGTCTTGAAAGTTGTCTTCCACTCATCTCCTTTATGAATCTGAATCTAGTGGTATCCACTTCGTAGATCAATCTTGCTGAAGTATTTGGCCCCTGCTAATTCATCCATCATATCCTCTATACGAGGAATAGGAAACCGATACTTGATAGTAATCTTATTAATTTCTCTGTTGTCAGTACACATCCTCCATGTTCCATCCTTCTTCAGAGTCAACAATGTAGGCACAGCACATGGGCTCATGCTTTCTCTAACCAGGCCTTTCTCAACTAGTTCTGGTACTTGCTTGTTAAGCACTGCATGTTGTGTTGGGTTCAATCAATAAGCTGCTTGATTAGGAAGAGTTTCTCCAAGAATCATATCAATATGGTGTTGTATATCCCTTTTTGGTGGGAGTCCATCAGGTAGCTCATTTGGAATAACATCAGTAAATTCTTCTAGTATCTTTATGGCATCATGTGGTATTATGTCTTCTTGTTCTTCTCCTCTTTTTACTACCAATGCATAGCAGCAACCTATCACCTTCATTTCTTTGACAACATCCTTGGCAAACAACATGGTCTCATTCTTCCTTTCATCCTTAAGTGGTAAGAGAGTCACTTTAGAGCCATCCTTCGAGAAGGTATATGTATTTTTCTCTCCATCATGCATGATCTTCCTATCATACTGCCATGGCCTTCCCAACAAAATATGATAGGCATCCATAGGAATAACATCACACCATATCTCATCCTTATAGATTTTTCCTATAGTAAACTGAACCAAACATCTTTTATCAATAGTAACCTTATTTCCTTTCTTAAACCATGCAATACGGTAAGGACGAGGATGTTTCTCACATTGCATATTTAGTTTCTCTACCATTTCCTTAGCTACCATATTCTCACAACTACCCCCATCAATAATAACTTGGCATACCTTTCCGCCTGAAGTGCATCTAGTTCTGAAGATGTTGGTTCGAAGCCATGAATCATTAAAGCTCTTTACAGGGACTTCTTCCTTCTCTGGAATGATCATCGATCTCCTCATCATGAGAGTTTCTCCCACGTCTAGTAGGACTTCTTGTTCTGTTCCTACTTCTATGAATTCTGGTTGAACCAGATTCACTCTAGGCTATCCTCCTTGGTTTCTTTCTGGCATGTTATAATTTGAACATTCAAAGGCTCTGTGTCCTTCTTCTCCACACCTAAAACAAGTGAAAGGCCTTCTCTGATTTTCACAGCCTCTTCCACTGCCATAGCCTCGTCCTCTCTGAAACCCCCTTCCTCTTTCTTGATTTGGAGGATCTTGCCTGGTGTCCTTATTTTTTTCAAATCCTTGAAAAGAATCTCCCTGACCATTATTAGAACCTCCCCGAAATGGAGTTGAGGTACCCCTTTGACCACCTCTATTCCTCTAGATATATTGCCTATTCTGCTTTTCTTCAGCCTTTAGGGCTAATTGGTAGGCTTCCTCCATACTACTAACACGATGCATGCTCAACTCATCTTGGATGGAGAATTTTAGGCCATTCATATATCTAGCAGCCATTTTCTCATTATTTTCTTGATGTTCTATGCGCATGGATAGGTTGTAGAATTCATTTGTATAGTCTTGCACTGAAGACAAGTTTTGTTTCAGATTTTGGAACCTACGAAAGAGGGTTAGTGAATAATCCATGGGTAAGAATTTTTCTTTGATCTTTTTCTCCATCTTGCTCAATGTCTTAATCTTTTCTTTTCCATTTCTAGTTCATTCCTTTTGGAGATGATCCCACCATATCATTACATGTCCTTTTAATTTTCTGCTTGCAAACTTCATCTTCTTTTCTTCTATCATAGGCTTCCATTCAAAAAATTTCCCCATCTCATTCAGCCAATCTACTAATTCTTCTAGCTTAAGACTACCAGCATAGTCTGAAACATCAATCTTGATTTTTTCACTCCTTCCTTCCAAAGCCTTGAGAACTCTATCTTCATAGCTCATTTCTTCCAGCATCTCTTCTGTATTTTCTTCATTTTGGTTTCCCTCTTTTTCAGATTCATTTCCTCCTTGTATTCCTTGATTATCCATTCACTCACTGAGTCATTCAATCTACCTCTACATATCTATCATCAATCTTTGCATCGGCATGACACCTCATCTTCCTCTTCCTCTCCCAGCCATCTTCCTGCTCTGATACCAAATGATGTAGCACAACCCTCTTTGTTAACAATAAAACTCAATCACAAGACAAATAAACACAACTTTGAAACCTTCAATATTTTTCCATTCATCACTAACTACCTCTACAATTCACTACAAACTCTTAAGTAACCAAAAAACCTTAAAAAATAAGAAATTCAAAAATTACCCTTTTTGGCAGTTTTTTTCCACAGTTGTTTTTTACTATTTTTGGCAATTTTTGAAACAACACCTAAAAAGCTGAGTCTTTCCCTAAACATGCCCTCAACTAAGTTAAGAAGAATTTCCAACTAATATCTGAGATTTAGAAACATATCTCAGGATTTATTACAAAATAGAACTTTCTAAAAACTAGAGAAAAAACACTAAAAGCTAATTTCAAATCCCTAGATGAAACTTTCAGCTCCCAAAAATGTTCTAAAATGGACCCCAATCAATCTGAGATCATTGGCAAAACAAATGCCACCACCTGAGGCACGCACCCAAAAAAATTTAGCAAAAACCCAGACCTAAGTCAAAAGTTATGACCTCTGGAAGTTTCTATATGAGATTATGACCTACGGAAGGCCCTGCATCGCCTTTCCAAAGGTTTGACCTATCAGCACCTGCAAAAAGGGTAATACCTAAGTATTTACCTAGTATTTTACCAATTCTCATTCCAAAGACCTGACAGATCTATCTCTAGGTTTGAAGGTCTATATATTAAAGAACTAAACTTAGGATTTGTGCTAATTCACATATTATCCAGAGGGAATACTATATTGGTTGGTCAATAGTAGATATGATCACTTGAGCTTCCCTCAAATCAACTATTCCCATTAGATAGGTAGCATCAACAAATTGAAGATGAGATAACAAATCAACCCCCTCCGCCACCTTGATGCCTTTCCATTGACCACTACTTTGCATTTTTTAAATTAATCTCCCTAAAACTTCTGCAAGAATAATGAACAAGAAAGGATAAATTGGTTCACCTTGTTTGATGCCATTTGAAGTTTTGAAGAAACCTTGAGGGATTCCATTCACTAAAATTGAAGTTCTAGGGATGTTTATGCAACTACCAATCCATTTCACCCATTCATATGAAAAACCAAATCTCTTCAAAATATTAAGCAAGAAGTTCCTATTCACATTATCATAAGCCTTTTTCATATCCAATTTAATCCTCATATGATTGGTTCTAGCTCAATTAACTAAATGAATAACTTCATTGATAAAAACTACTCTTTTTAGGGGATATTACTGAATGGAGGACCTTCTTGAGTCTACTTGAAATCACTTTTGTTATAACTTTGTAAACTATTATGTAAAGGACAATAGGTCTATGATCGTCAAAGGAACAACATTCAACTTTTTGGGGGATTAAGGCAATAAGGTATTGTTCAATTCTTTTAAAATAAAATCCCCTTCCCTAGATTCTTCCACCACTTCCCAGAGCTTCAGTCCCATAATATCCCTAGCATTTTGAAAGAAAATGACCAGAAGAATATCCGGTCTCGAGGCTTTATCACTCCCCAAACTAAAAAGTGCCTTAGAGATAAAATGTGGAATGACATCTAAAACACTGTAATCAGTCACCAAAGTAGCAAGACTAGAAGAAAAAATATTAGAGAATAAATTAATAGTGTCCCTATTTATTTCCTCTTCATATTAGAGGATATTACCATCAGCATCTTTAATTGAAAATATTATATTCTTAGATCTCCTAACCTTAACAAATTTATGGAAGAATTTGGTGTTACGATCCCCTTCCTTTAACCACGTCTCCCTAGATTTCTACATCCAAAAAAATTCTTCCCTTGCCAACACCTCCAAATATCTTTTGGATAACTATTTATCTTTAATATATTCCCCTTATTCCATTCCTTCAGTAATAATCTTCAAGTTTAACTCTTCTAATTCCTGCTCCAAATTAAACTTCTCTACAAAGATATTCCTAAAAACTTCTCTATTCCAAACTTTAAACTGATCCTTGAGAAACTAAAGTTTTTTAAAGAACAAAAAAGCTTTGCTACCTGATCTTGGTGGTACCTTAGAACACCATTTGGAAATTAGCTCAATAAAATTATCCACTCAAAGCCACATGGATTGAAATTGAAAGGGAGCACATTCTGGAGTGTCATCCTCTTGAATACATAAACATATTGCAAAATGGTCTGATCCACCTAAAGGAAGAATTTCAGCATGATATAACCAATTCCTACTTTCCTAATCTCCTACAAGAATAAACCTATCAAGTTTTTCTATAATATTTAAGAAGCCACTACAACAATTAGTCCAGGTGAAGTCCCTATTTCGTAAAGATACATCAACCAAACCATTGGCTACAATGAAATATGTAAAATCCCTTTGACTTTATCCCATCCACACTTTTCCACCTTTTTCCCTATTGGGTTCAAAATAGCATTGAAATATCCTCCCAAAAGGACCAAGCCCCCATCATAACATGCCAAGAGAGAGGATAATTCCATCCACACCTATTTTTTTAATGCTGGGTTATTTGGTCCATAAACATTTACAGCCATGAAACTTGAAGAGAGTTTCTTCGATCCAATCTCAACTAATTGCCAATTACCACTATTTTCTAAAACCTGCATATTCATTGTATCATCCTTCCAAAGGATCCCTAGACCCCCTAAAGCTCCTTCTTCTCCCATAAAGGTCCCTTTTCACATAAAATATCCTAACAAAGCATCCACATTGTCCTTTTTTAATTTTGGTTTCTTGTAAAAAAACAAAGTCTGGTCTCACCTGATCAAGACCTCTCTTTATCAGATGAATCTTGTCAGGGGCATTGCAGCCCCTAACATTCCATGAAAAGATGCTCATTTCTACTGAGAATAGGCATAGCCTTTTCTTTATCTCAAAGTTTGGTTTGATCAATTAAATTACCTATAATCTCTAGCTTCATTCATGTTGACCTTTCCCCCCTTCTTTTTTTCTCCCCTATCTTCGTGTGGATAACAACAAAGGGGGCTTGTTCCATAGTTCTCTATTCCATAATGCCTATATTTTCAAAGACACCAAGAGAATATTCCTCTCCATAATCCTCCTAAGATTCATAATCATTTTCACTCCCAATATTTCTATCTCCAATATCTTGAGCATCGTTAAATGAGTTGTCCAAGTTCCCAATTGGGGAGATTTTAATGTCCTTAAAAACCTAGATCCATTGCTAAGACATTAGAGGGGTTTAGGGACTCTGGGCTTAAGACGTACCTTTGTTGAAGTATACCATCCTCATCAGTTGGTTTACAACTCCTATCATCCCTTACTCCATTACAATCCCTTCTAGCCAAAGAGTCATTTGAATCAAATGTATCCAGCACAAAGTCTCTAAGAGCAAGAGCATCCTGACCAAACTCATTTTGGATGTGAAAGAACTGTCCATCCCAGTTTACCCTATCAATCTATTATTCAAAGAATTTCCCTTTAGGGATAACCTCCCTCAATATTTTTCCCTAACCATCATCCTCCTCACAACCATCTTTCACTCTTGGAATTTGTGAGAAAGGAGTCTCCTTGACCAGTTGGTTTGAGCCTCTCATTTCAACATTTTAAGCCCAACAAAAATTTCATTTACTAAAATATGATCTAGTTCAATCCTCCCATCCCTATTCCATAGTTGTGATATTTCCATGTTGTCCTTTGACTTTTTGATGAAAATAAATTATTCCAATTCTATCAAGTTTGTATCTGCAACCTTATTAGAAAAATCCACATTTTCCTTGATTGCATCCAAGATTTTTTTAACTTCTAGACCCTTACCCTTATCCCCCGACTTGTCATTGTGTGATCAAAAGTGTGACACACTTCTACGAACCATTACATTTTAGAGAATCCATGGAAGATTAAATCTCAAGAAGTGGCTCATAGCTTCCTAGTTGAAGCGAGTTTAATCCTTCTCATGATGCTCATCAAATTGGCATAGGGGATTAGTGACTTAACTACTCCAAAAGGGAAGATTCAAATCTAAGAATGAAGCTAAAAATGCAAGAATGCAAGCTAGAATGAGATATTAAGCTAAGAATGTATGCAAGCAATTATTAATCTAGAATGAAGATGCAAAAGCTAAATCTTTGAAGCAATGCAAAAAAGAAACTAGATTAACAATGCTAGATTAAGCTAGAGATGAAGCTAAGCTAAGAATTCAAATTAGCAAGATTTTGAGAAAGCTAGAATATAATGCAAGATAAAAAGATTCAGGATTAGGACCCTTGAGAAAGGGAAGAGCTTCCTTTTAAAGGAATTGTCTCAAGAATGGAGGGTGAGGATTAAGAGGGAAAAAAATGTGTGATTGAGATGAAGAGGCAAAAGGAGATGCAAGGAGATGCAAGGTTAGGTAGAGATGAATGGTAAGGATTAAGAGGCAAAAATAGATGTTACGTAGAATAAGACAAAATAGCATTTGAAAGCACAAATTCTTTTTAATTACTAATTAATCAAGATTAGGTATGCACACATGTGAATGTGTTCTTTTAATAAAAATGTAGGAACTTTACATTAAAAGAAATATTATAGCAATTAACTAAATATGCAAGCTCTAGAAATTAGACCATAGTATAAGCTTGATATTAGATTTTTTATTTAATTATGCAAAGGGGATCTTAAGGGTTACTCTGTACAATTATGTCTAGTAAAGAGACAATTTGATTGAAAGGGGGGTCAAGTTCCACTGGACCAATTTTAGGTCATTACATTTTCCCCTCTTTGACTAATGTGTGAGCAATCTGAGAACACGTTAAGTCAAAGAATGATGATTTCAAAGATATTTGATAGAGATCAAACTCTGAGCCTGATTGAACGAAGACCAATGAGCAAGATGAGAGTATCTATTCTAATATGAAGCGATGAGATTGAATAGCTTACCAAGGAGATTGAGATAGCTAATCATCTGAGAGACAATACCAAATTCATATGGATCCTGGTGAACCTGATATGCCCAAAGAGATCAAAAAGATGCATGTCTGAGAGAACTAATATGAAGAGATGAGAACACTCTTTCAGAAAGGAGATGTGGATAATCTCAACTTGATATGAAGCGATGAAGTTGAGATGCCCCGAGCAATGATGTTTAGTCTTGATTGACTTGATCGATTTAAGATTTGGTTCAATTACTAGATTTGCAGATTAGCAAATTTTATCAATGAAAATATTTTCTATATGTTCATACCCCCTTCGAGATTGAAATGGAAATGAGGTACAAGGGGAAAGTATAAGCCTCATAAGTCTAGGAAAAGAAGGTGGAGGTGAGCAAGAAATGATAGCATCCATAATCAACTGCATTTGAAGATTTGGAATTTCAATTTCGATCCTGAAAATAGGATCAAAGATAAAGATTTTCAATTGAACACCTCAACCGAGAGAAAGGAAAAGTTAAAAGAAATCATATCTTAGGGGAACCAAAAATGTAAAGCTAAAATGCAGCCCTAGAATGAAATGCAGCCTAAGAATGACAATGCAACCTAAGACTTTTGGAGAAGTCAAGTCACCAATCCAGTAGACCATTAATTTTCATCATTTGAGTGTTTGGAACATCGGAGGTTAGTACAACCATCATTGGTGTGAGAGTGAACGACTGTATCAGATGGGATGTAGGAAACACACATAAGTATCGAGACATAAGCGTCGAGATGACCTGAACATAGTTTCCAAGTTAATGTTGTAAGATAACACTCGTATCAAAGTATGAGAGCCAAGATAACCATGAGTATGGCCTTGCATGATACACACAAGAAACAAAAAAGGAGATAATCCCAACCTCACCTAAGTGTCCAAATAAAGAGGCTTGAGGTATGTGTGGCATTCCAATCATGATGCAGGCTCTTATCATAGACACCCAATTTATTAGATAGCTTAGGATCATTAAAATCACACCACAAGAAGAAATCAAAACATATATGTTATGCCCCCAGTCGATAAATCTTTAGTCAAGTAGACATCGTCGAGCGACCTTAGAAGACATAGAAAGCAAAAATCAATGATAGAAGATACCACACAAGAAAATATCTCAGTCGTTTTCAATTTTCTAGGATGTAAGTCATGTTGGGTGTTAAGAAAACATGTTTTTGCTTGTTTCAAAGTGCAAGTGTGTAGTGCAAGATAGTGCAAGATTCAATATGTGTTGCGAAACATAGCGATGTCCAGATTGGTAGTGTTAAGAAATATTGAAGGATTGGGGTGTTGAGAAACATCAAGTAATGTGTCAGTGATAAAGTGTCCACTAGGAAGGACTGATAAACTAACTTGAGTTAAGCTCAAAAAGGTCAACCAATAGTTAAATAACTGATAGCTCAAATAGGCATATGATTTCCCCCAGACGACAGGTAAGAACCATGGACAAGGCAAAGACAAGTTCCAATCCAAGACGGTAGAAGGAAACAAAAAATGAGATGGATGAAGGGAGACAAGATCTCAGCCATGCATTGATAGATAGAGCATTGATTACAAGTGATGCATGTTCACTAGGTTTTCACCACTTGGAAGATTATTGCTATTTTTTTTACCAATGCACCTGTTTCGATGTTTTCACCAAGGCACATTTTCTCTTTTTCAAATTTTTGTTCTTTTTTAATTTTTTCAGGATCATAGATTGTTGTACAGGAACGAAGTGCCTAGATGTTGAGTTGTAGATGAAGAGCATTGAGAGGCTCTTTGAGAACACTATCATTTGTAGTAGCTAGCTGATAAGTTGCAGAACTAGATGATGTAGTAGTGATAGGAAGATCCAACTAGTAGTGTGCAACTATCAAGAGTTTCATAGTCAAGGAAGGATCATTCGAGTGAGATCCACAAATACCCTCATGGACTTCTCTTAACACTTTGTCAAATTTGCTACATTCTAAACATCTAGGAAGAGTACCATCAAGATGTTTTTGAAGAAAGTCATTAACTATGAGTAGATACCAGTGTGTACTTCTAGGAAGGTGATGATAGAGCTGAGAGTGTGAAGAATGATAAGTAATGATGGTGGAGTGGAGTGAGGAGTGAAGTGAGTCATAAGAAGAAGATGGAAACATTGAGTTTTCTTTTATATCCAAGTCTTTTGACTTGGGAATCCACACAGCTTTTGATTTTTCTTTGCTTTGAAATGATTTTGATTTCAATTTGATGATGGACCTAGGAATCCATATTATCTATGATTTTATTTATTTCTTGGAGGACCTTTGCGGTCTTTTGAAATATTGCTTTTTTCTTTGGAGTCACATGTCGATTAGATGGGACATGGTGACCTTTGTATGTAAGTGGATTCTTATATTTCTGATTTTTATGTTGCGTATCCAAGCTACTTCCAAAAGACTTAGGAATTATGGATGAATGAGGTTGATACGACTCATTTAGATGGAGAGATGGATGGGAAGTGGGCCAGCCACTTAGCTTGGGAAGGAGGAGGGGTAAAGAGTCAACAGGTTCAAGTGAAAAGACACTGGTATCATCCTCATCATTCATGAATGAATCAGATAGATCAAGAAAAGTATCCTCTGTAGAATCTTGTTGATTACGAGTCATCCTAGAAGAGTCAGAGGATTTTAGAGGAGTATTATGTGAATCTAGCCAAGATGGTCTATTCTAAGAACTAGGTCTCTCTTCAGGTGGCAAGAGTGCATGAATAGGAACCAGCTCAATTCTAGACCTTCCTATCTTCCATGAAGTTGTAACAGGATGAGGTCTTATATAGCCATGATTTTCTTGAGTAATTCATTATTATGTAATTAATATAATGACAATTATGATTATATATATATATATATATATATATATATATATACACACACACACACACACACACACACACACACACACATGCACACAGATATACATATATATATATATATATATATATATATATATAATATCTCTTGAGTATTATATTAATTTCTCTAATATTTGCATAATATATCTATACATCTCATATATACTAAATATATATATACATATCTTCACTAGTATTGACTCATAGTGTTTATCTAACTAAACCTACAAAACATCAACACTCCCTCTTAGCTAGGGAAGATTAAACACGTGATTAGGATCAGAAGATATCATTTACTATGATATCAAAGATATGGTCTGACTAGGAATATCAAGTCGCATGATATTCACCATAACTCATAGATTCATAAGAATATCATCTCATGATATTAGGAGTAATACCCATAGAATATCAAGTCACATGATATTCACCATGTACTCAGAGTATTGGCCTACCAACATCAAGTCTCATGATTTCCACTAGGTACTCAACAAATATTTTAGATATCACCTCAATAAGATATCAAAAATATGGTCTAACCAAGAATATCAAGAATCGTGATATTCACCATAACTCAAAAAAATATTTTAGATATCACCTCAATATGATATCATAGATATGATCTGACCAAGAATATCAAGTCTCATGATATTCACCATAACTCAAAAAATATTTTAGATATCACCTCAATATGATATCGAAGATATGGTCTGACCAAGAATATCAAGTCTGGTGATATTCACCATAACTCAAAAAATTGCATAGGTAATGTATCCTTAATGCAAGGTATGATCTATTGTGATCTATTTCAGCCATCACACGATGTCTATCACAATAGAAGGTCAATGGTTTGTTTAAGGAACTAAATCCACCGTGTAGGAAAATATCTATTGTGATCTGTTTCAGCCATCACACGATGTCTATCACAATACAAGGTCAATGGTCTATTTAAGGAACTGAATCCACCATGCAGGAAATCATCTATTGTGATATGTTCCAGCCATCACATGATGTCTATCACAGTAGAAGGTCAATGGTCTATTTAAGGAACTGAATCCACCATGTAGGAAATCATCTATTGTGATCTATTTCAGCCATCACACGATGTCTATCACAATAGAAGGTCAATGGTCTATTTAAGGAAATGAATCCACCATGTAGGAAATCATCTATTGTGATCTGTTTTAGCCATCACATTATGTCTATCATAATAGAAGGTCAAGTTATTATAAGATTGTCACCTTTCAATAACTCTTACAAATACAAGTGATAATCATTTGGAATTCATCACTTCCTCATGATTTAAATGAGGCCCAAAAGACATTCATGATTCCTAGTCCTCTGACTATTATAGATTCTTGATCACTAGAGAACTTATCTTAGTATGGACTACTCACTCTAAATCAATATGACCAAGATTATCAAAAGTTGATTTAACCATATCCTCTGGCACTTGAGAAGGTATGTAAGGTTCTCCTTGATAGTCCATATTAGAATTTTGAATATGAAAGAGCCTTTCATATGTCATAAGTTAGATTTATTCTTCTTCTTCATCATCTGAATCCTCATATGCATGAGTGTTACTGCTAGATTTGTTAATCTTATGTTCATGATAGCCAACACTAGTTTTATCCTTGGGATTTCTGAATTCAGCATGTGAAGGTTCAAGAAGACCTTTGCCTTTTCCAAGAGGACTCTTTACATCATGTCCCATCCTCTGCATAAGTTGATAGTCCATACCATATTTTTCAAGTGAGATTTCAGTATGTTTATTTTTTTCAGGTTCTTTACTCTTGTAAAGTAAGGTAGCACTTTCATCCCTTTCTAGCTCTAGGGGAATTGATGCAGGAGCATCTTGGGTCTTTGAGCAATCTTGCATCAACCAAAAACATTTCCTAATTTTTGTACCTGTTTGTTGTTGTTTTCTTTATAATATTTGCATTTGATGGTTTCATGCTATGCAAATCTTACATGATGTTGAGGACCTATTTGGTAACCTTCTCCTATGGTCACATAAAGATTGGATGGACAGTTTGAAAGTTAGAGTTGTTTCCTTGTTGTCGGAGCAGTATTTTCCTACAGTTTTGGGGCTGATTGCGCACCATGGTGACCTTGATCCTTAAATAATAATATCTTTCTCACTTAGGGCCTTAAAGAGGACCTAATTTACTATCATTTCTCAAAGGCACAGCTCCTAATTCATTATGAGTAAAAAGTTATGCCCATTTTGCCTCAGGACCTATTTTCTACCAGTTTTCGGGTGAAACATGTGGTGTTTCTTCTTGCGATGTTCCGTGTGATCAAATGGGACCTTGCGCCCATAAGGAATGTTCTTGGGTCATGTGAGGACCTAAATCCAAAGGTGCATCAATTTATATTCATTCTAGCATTAGTTTTGGTTTAAATCTTGAGACTGGACCTATATTGTAATTAAATGCCTGACTGGCCGACTTGTGGCTTAGCTGGCTATATAAGGAGTCTAGATTGATGTATTAGGGCATCAAGAGGAGACCATGAGTGAGATATAGGAAGGATTATCAAGATATATCATTGGAGAAAAGATAGGATGCAAGCTGTAATTTTGAATTCATAATTCTCATTGTATAAGGCCGAAACCCGGAAGGCCTCACAATCGGGCATGTTGAAAGAATTAATATAATTCTCTGTTGTTGCTGCCAATTGATTGTCTCATATCCATTGTGTTTCCATTGCTTTCATGTGTATCTATATTGCTTCCATTGTGTAACTCTGAGTAGGGCTTATTATTGATTCAAGTGGACTCAATTCTGCTTGATTTTGCTTGTATCTGCCCTGCCCTTGCGTCAAGTGGTATCAAAGCCAGGTTCTTTCTTATGGATTGGATCATGGAGAACCTTATTGGGTTGGTTGTAGGGTAGAAAATCTGAGATCTAACCTATAACTTGTAGAAGGTTATGATCTTGCTAAAACCTGATTGTCAAGATGGTTCGTGGTAGAGGAAATGATAATGCTATCATGGATATGTTGAGACAGATTGCAACTAGGCTTGAAGTTGTAGAGATAGCCTAGAGAAGAGGAGCACATCTTGAAGATGTTAGTGATGAAGAAGAAGAAGTAGCACCTAATGTTGAACCTGAAGTTGAACAAGATGAGGAAAGACTCTTGAGAGTTTTGTCTAAAGCTAACTCCAAACCTGCAGTTGAAGTTGCTTGCTGTGATGGAAGACTTGAGACCGATGCACTTTTGGATTGGATCTCTGAGATGGATAAATACTTTGAGTATGAAGGTACTCCTGATAATAAGAAGGTTAAGATAGCAGTCACAAAGTTGAAAGGGCATGCATCTCTTTGGTGGGATCATTTGCAAACTGAGAGATAGAGGAGAGGAAAGGAAAAGATCAAGACATGGATGAAGATGCTTGGAAAGATGAAGAAGAAGTTTCTTCTAGCTGACTACCAAGTTAGTCTGATGAGAAAAAAGCAAAATCTAAGACAAAAGGATATGAGTGTGAAGGAATATACTGAGGAATTTTACAAATTGGATATCAGATCTGGACATGTGGATGATGAAGTTGAGAAAATGGCTAGATATATGAATGGCCTAAGGACATCTATTCAAGATGAGATCAGTTATGTGAAGATTGATAGTGTGGAAGAAGCATACCAATTTTCTTTGAAGGTTGAAGAGAGATTGACAAAAAGACATGATCAAAGACAAAGAGGAAGAGGTGGAAGATTTCAGAGAAGTAGAGGTAGATCTGATGGAGAAAGTAGCAGATCTAAAAATTCAGTACAAGATAAAGGATGGGAAGATGAACCTACTAAAACAGGTAACTACTCTAGAGGTAGCTATACTGGTTACTCTAGGAATAACAATAATGGTAAAAGAGAAGAGAAATCTTGGTTTAAAGGTACTTGTCACAAATGTGGTGAAGAAGGACATAGAGCTTTTGAATGTACTAACTCTGGAAAGAAGACTAGAGGTAATGGTAGAAATAATTTGGCTTGTGAAGAAGTTGTGGAAATGTCTAATGAACCTGAACATGGTGAGAACTTGATGCTAAGAAGGATATTGTGGAATGAAGAAGCTGATGAGGAACTTGTTTTGAGGAAAAGTTTGTTTAGAATCAAATGTAAGATCGTTGATAAATGTTGCAAGGTAATCATTGATAGTGGAAGTTTTGATAATTTGGCATCTAAAGAGCTGGATAACAAATTGTAGTTGTAGAGATTGAAACATCCTAAGCCATACCATATTGCTTGGATCCAGAAGGAGCATAAACTACTTGTAAGTGAACAATGCCTTGTTAAATTCAAAATTGGGAATTATCATGATGAAGTCTTGTGTGATGTTATGTCTATGGATTGTTGTCATATTCTTTTGGGTAGACCTTGGCAGTATGATAGGAAAGCTTTGCATGATGGTAGATTGAATCAATATACTATATGGATGGATGGAAAGAAACAAGTGTTGTTGCCTTTGATAGAGAAGTTTGATGAAAGTCATTGTACCACAGTTAGAGTATGTTTGTTTGATGATAAAACATTTACAAGAGAAAAGAAAGAACAAAATATTTGTTTTTCATTGAAGCATAAAAGTGGACAGTCAAATAAGGTTGTTGATGCCTTGAGCCGCAGAAGAAATTTGCTAACAGAGATGAGAGTTGAGGTACTTGGTTTTGATGATTTGAAACATTTCTATGAGACTGACATTGATTTTGTAGAGCCTTGGAAAGCTTGTAAGGAACACATAGTAAGTGATAAGTGGTCTGATTATTTCATTCAAGAAGACATGTTGTTTAAAGGAGTTCAATTGTGCATACCTAGAGGATCTATGAGAGATAACATAATAAGGAGAAACATAGTGGTGGACTTGCTGAACATTTTGGGATTGATAAGACTATGAATTTGATTTCAGAAAGATACTTTTGGCCACAGATTTATAGAGATGTATAGAGAAAGGTTAGAGGTTGCAAAATTTGCCAAATAGCAAAAGGAACTAGTCAGAATGTTGGATTGTATACACCTTTGCCTGTACCTGATAGACCTTGGGAAGATGTGAGTATGGACTTTGTTCTTGGATTGCCTAGAACTTAGAGAGGTAATGATTCTATTTTGGTAGTGGTTGATAGATTTTCTAAGATGGCTCATTTCATACCTTGTAAGAAGACATCTGATGCATTGCATGTAGCTGAATTATTCTTCAAGGAAGTGGTAAGATTGCATGGTTTGCCTAAATCTATTGTTTCAAACAGAGATACTAAGTTTACTAGTTACTTTTGGAGAACACTTTGGAAGAAGATGAATACTAATTTGAAGTTTAGTTCTACATTTCACCCTCAGACAGATGGACAGACTGAAGTTGTGAATAGAAGTTTGGGAAACTTGTTGAGATGTTTAGTTGGAGATAAGCCTGCTAATTGGGATTTAATTTTGGCACAAGTAGAGTTTGCATATAATAATTCGGTGAATAGAAGCACTAAGAGGACACCATTTGAGATTGTTACTAGATTTAATCCTAAGGGAACCATAGAGCTAAGAGATTTACCTACTGAGACTAGAAGAAGTGCTAAAGCTTATCATTTTGCAGAATACATGAGAACTTTACATGATGAAGTTAAAAAAATTTGGAGGATAATAATCTAAAATATAAACAAAGAGCAGATAAGAGGAGGAGACATAAATCTTTTGAAGTTGGAGATGAGGTTATGATTCATTTGAAGAAGAATATATTTCTAGTTGGTACCTACAATAAGCTGAAAATGAAGAAGTTTGGACCTTGTAAGATTTTGAAGAAGTTTGACAGTGGAAATGCTTATGAAGTAAAATTACCAGAGGACATGGATATATCACCTATATTCAACATTGCTGATATATTTGAGTACTTTGAATCAAATGATGAGATAGAAGATGATCTAGATTATCCTAAGAAGAATAAAGACACCATTGAGAATATCTTGAATAAAAGAGTGAGCAAGAGTACAAGAGGAAAAGACTACATGGAATATCTAGTTCAATGGAAAGACAAGCCAGTTGAAGATAGTTCATGGATTACACAAGCTGAGTTGGATCTTTATGATTCAGGTTATAATATGAGTAGTGCCTAATGTAGACTTAGGGCCTTAAAAAGGACCTAATTTATTATCATTTCCCAAAGGTGCAGCTCCTAATTCATTATGAGTAAAAAGTTATGCCTGTTTTGCCTCAGGACCTATTTTATGCTAGTTTTCGGGTGAAACATGTGGTGTTTCTTCTTGCAATGTTCCATGTGATTAAATGGGACCTTGCGCCCTTAAAGGCATGTTCTTGGTTCATGTGAGGACCTAAATCCAAAGGCACATCAATTTATATTTGTTCTAACATTAGTTTTGGTTTAAATCTTGAGACTGGACCTATATTGTAATTAAATGCCTGACTGGCCGACCTGTGGCTTAGCTGGCTATATAAGGAGTCTAGATTGATGTAGTAGGGCATCAAGAGGAGACCATGAGAAAGATATAAGAAGGATTATCAAGATATATCATTGGAGAAAAGATAGGATGCAAGCTGTAATTCTGAATTCATAATTCTCATTGTATAAGGCCGAAACCCAGAAGGCCTCATAGTCAGGCATGTTGAAAGAAATAATATAATTCTTTATTGTTGCTAACAGTTGATTGTCTCATATCCATTTTGTTTCCATTTCTTTCATGTGTATCTATATTGCTTTCATTGTGTAACTCTGAGCAGGGCTTGTTGTTGATTCAAGTGGACTCAATTCTGCTTGATTTTGCTTGTATCTGCCCTGCCCTTGCGTCAAGAATTGTAGCCTTAATCATTATAGTACCCTCATGAATAAAAGGTGTTGTAACTGATGGAGATTTTGAAGAAATGGGAAAATTTTCCACTCGATAGGTTCTCATATTAGTCGGTCTGAAAAGTATTCTTTTTCCATGATTTGATAAAGGTGCTTTTTCTAATTTGTTAGGTGGTGATCCTTCTTTTTTATGAGGAGCCATTCGATCTGATTATTTAGGATAGTTATAGGCACATGTTAAATCTATAGGAATGGTAATCTCAATTCCATCATGAGGGAATTTTATGCAGTGATGATATGTAGAGGGTACTGCTTGCATTGCATGGATCCAAGGATGACCCAAGAGTATATTGTATACTGAGGGAATATCTAGAACTTGACAAATGGCATCCCGTTGAACATGACCTACCCAAATAGGCAAGACTACCAAGCCTTTAGAAGAATATTCCTCTTCATTGTATGCTTTGATCATTATTTTGCGTTGGGGATCAACAACATGCTCTAAGAAACTGAGATCTTTAACTAGGTTGAAAGTACAAATGTTCAAACCTGCACCTCCATCTATCAAAATGTGCTTTTAACTCGAAACTAATGGATTAGAGACTTCAATGTGGAGGGGTTGATTGTGAGGGTGACTGATAGATGTGTCATCTTTTTCAAAAAAGTTTAGATATGGTGGTGAAGCAAGGTGACCGACCATGGACTAGAAATTCTCAACGTCTAGGTCCCCAGTTACGTTAGCCACAAGAAGGGCTTAATCAAGGATTTCCTTTTGAGCATGAGAGATGTCAAGTAGCTCAATCATTGAGATCTAATCTATAGTATGTTGAAATTGGTCAACTAGATTAAGATCTTGTGCAGTTGACAAGGTAGTTGATTGAGTTGTTGGGGTTGATATATGCTTAGGAGAAAAGGAGGAAGATGAACCTTCTCTTGATGGAGCTTGAGAGCTAGTTGCCACATTAGATGATTCAACTTTAGCTTTTCCTTTAGCATGATCAGGAGATTCAAGCATGCTGATCACATTGTCATTGTTACAATAGGTGTGTTGCAGGAGCATCCTAGGTGTAAGGGAAATCTTGTATCACCCAAAAATATTTATGGTTTCTTTTCAATAAGGTTTATCTTGTGTAGAGCTGCTATTTTTGGAAACTTACTATTTTTAGTAAAATTCTCATACGAGCTCAAAATGTTTTGATTTCATAGGTGGAGGTTCATCTTAGTCATATCAGTCTTCCAGTTGACTTTCATTGTCATATCATTTGTATTGGTGAAGTTATTGAGGTTTTTGGGTACAAAATATTTGAGCTCAATTTTGAAGGCCTTAGAGGCTTCAGAACAAGGTCAAACCCCGATTGACTAGAGCTTGTGTGAGTTAGGTGTTGTAGATCAAGACCTACCATTCCTAAAAGTGGTTATGATAGAAAAATGGAGCTATGGTTAAAAAGTTATGGCCTCTGGAAGTTGGGCTACCTAAAAATATAATTTGTAATTATTTTGAGCCAACCCTAATGTAAAAAAAAAAAAGAAAAATAAAATAATTCTAAGGACGGCCGGCCTTAATGGCTAAAATTCTAGAACCTTCTCAGATGGTGGAAAATTGCCTATATAAGGAAGGCCCATAGTGTTTTCTATGGTAGTCCTGGGTGGCTATTCAAGGCTTTGTCCTACAAAATATTGTAAGGAAAATGTCCGTGTGGCTTTGCATATTGTATTTCTAAAAAAATTTAATTCCACACATGTGGAGATAATAAGAAGCCCATTTTTTGTTCTTATAAATTGTTGGTGTCTCTCCATTTATGTTATATGTTTGTGGTATTATGGGGAGCACCCTTCATCAAGTGGTATCAGAGCAGGAATTCTTAAGTGTGTACACAGATCACCGACTATGAGGTAGTTTGCACTAGGACCATGGTTTAGGGTTTTAGTGACAAGTATGAAAATGCCTCCATGAAGGGAACATGGCAGAAGAGTCAAAGGTGTGTCACCTAAGGTTAGAGCCCTCTAGAGACAAGTGCGAGCATTGCAAGAAGATATTTGCAAAGGAATAAATCTTGCAATCAAAGATGAAAGTGAGGATGAAGCCGAAGAAGAAGAAGGAAATTATAATCAGGAAGGAGAAGGCACATTTTTTAACCAAGAGGAGGAAATCCATTTTAGGCCATTTCCAAGATTGGGAAAAGACCTAAGATTGAGGTTCCTACATTTTTCAGGAAATATTAACCTAGAAGAATTGATTGACTAGATCAATGAATTAGAAGAATATTTTGAGTATGAAGATATCGAGGATCTTGATAGGGTCAACTTTGTGAAAGCCAGATTGAAGACTCATGCGAAAATATGATGGCAGGAGATTCAATTGGAGTGAAATAGAAGAGGAAAGGATAAAATCACAAGATGGGATCAAATGGTAGATAAATTGAAGTGACAATTCATCCATGTTGATTATGAGCTTGATCTACTGAAGAAAATGTATGGGTTGAAGCAAGTAGGAAGATCTATTCAGAAGTATACGAAGGATTTCTATCGAGTCCTCATCAAAACAAGCCATGCAGAAGCTAATAAGGAGAAAGTTGCCCGTTACCTTAATGGTTTGAGGCCAAGTATTTAGGAGGAGTTGAATTTGGTCTGAATGAACAATATTGAGAAGGCATACCAATTTTCCCTAAGAGTAGAGGAAAAGTTGAACAAGAAGTTTGAGAGAAGGAAAAGAGAAAGAGGTCATGGTGGAAGATCTAGTGGACAATATTATGGAGGCTGAAATGAAGATCAGAATAAGAAGGATGAGGCCAGTAACAGTCAAAATCAGAGAGGAAACAATTTCAATTGTTTCCATGATCATAATAATAGAGATAAGAGAGGAAAAGGAAGAAGATGAGGACTAGGAAGAGGAGGCTTATGTGGAACATGTTTTCACTGTGGAGAAGAGGGTCATAGATCATATGAATGTCCTTAATGCCAAGGAAGGACAGATAGGAGAACTGGTGGCTAGGCTAGATTTACACATGTGGATGAAGATGCCAAATCATCACATTCTGAATATGTTGAAAGAGAAGAAGTCCTAGTTAACAAAAGAGTCCTATTGAGTGGTAAGAATGAAACTTAATAAAGGAGGATCTTGTTGCACACTAGGTGCAAGTGTGAGGATAATTGTTGTGATGTAATTATCCATAATGGAAGCACTGACAATTTGGTGTCAGAAGAGATGGTAACAAAGTTAAAACTCAAGAGGCAAAAACACCCAAATCCATACCGGATCACCTGGGTGCAGGATGACCACGAGGTCATGGTTAATAAATAGTACCTAGTGAAGTTCAAGATTTGGGGATACCATGATGAGGTACTATGTGATATCATACCCATGGGTGCATGTCATATGTTTTTGGATAGGTCGTGGCAGTTTGACAGACGTGTTGTACATGATGGTCGTGCGAATACCTATTACCTAACAAAGGATGGAGTGTGACATAAGTTAAATCCATTGAAGGACATAGAAGAAAAGGTTTGTTTTAATGCAAGAAAAAAAAAATTTGATGGAAGAAAGTTCCTATAGGGTATGAGGCATGAGCATGTGTTTTTCTTTAATTCCAAAATCTAGTAAAGAGGAAGTAGAAGATGTACCTGTAGAAGTTACAGATTTGATAAATGAGTTTTAGGATATTGTATTTGATAATGTGTCTGATGGATTACCACCAGTATGAAATATCAGTCATCAGATGCACTTGATCCTAGAAGCCAATTTTCCAAATAAGGCAACACACAGAATGACACCAACAGAAAGTGAAGAGTTCAACAGACAACTACATGGGTTATTACAGAAGGGGTTGATTCGAGAGAGTCTGATTTCATGTGCTATACTATTAGTATTAGCACCAAACAAGAATAGAGAATGGAGGATGTGTATAGATTCTAGGGCTATAAACAAGATCACAATCAAGTACAGGTTTCCATTACCATAGATGGATGATATTATGGACTGTTTGAGTGGAGTTGTATATTTATCAAAGATAGATCTAAAGAGTGGATATCATCATATTTGGATCAGAGAAGGAGATGAATGTAAGACTATTTTCAAGACAAAGGAAGGGTTATATGAGTGGTTAATCATGCCTTTTGGGCTAACCAATGCACCAAGCACTTTCATGCAACTCATGAATGAGGTTCTGAAAGAATTTCTAGGTAAGTTTGTCACTGTTTACCTAGATGATATTTTGATCTTTAGTAAGACATTGGAGGAGAATATAGTACATATTTGTAGGGTGTTTGAGAAGTTAAGGGAATAGAAATTGCTGATTAATTTGAAGAAGTGTAGTTTTGTGAAGGAGTTAGTGTATCTGAGATTTGTAGTTTTAGCAAACGGTCAAAAAATGGACCTAGTGAAAGTGAAGGCTATCCTCGAATGGCCTACTCTAAGGAGTTCTACTGAGGTAAGATATTTTCATGGTTTGGCTAGCTTTTACAGAAATTTTATTAGGATTTTTAGCAGTATTTGTAAGATTTGATGAAAAACAAATCTATTAAGCCCAAGAAACCTGCATGCAAAAACTTGTCACAAGAAAGAAATCTATAGGAAACAAACAAGGGTTTTTCTCTAACAATATGAAAGTTTATTATCAGCCAAAATAAAAAATGAATGCAAATATACAATGGATCAATCCTTATAGAAGGAGATCAAAAAACCTAAAGGGAAACCCTAATAGGTAAATAGGCATTTAATAATTAGATTTAATTATTAAATGACTAATGTAAGTGCATAAAGGGAAATCTTAAGAAGTAGTAAAGTTAATTTAATCAATGTAATTAAATTAATTCTTTACTCTAACACCCCTCCTTAAGATGAGAAATAATGCAAGAAAGAAGTAAAGGAACTACAATGTTGAATGCAAATTTGGGTCCCAGTAACATGGTCTGATGAGGTACCCAATCACAACCAAATCTCTATGAAATAGAGAAATGGGGAAAACCACATGCGAAAAACCCTCCTCCAAAAAGAGATAGAAAGATGCGAAAAGCAGAAAAAAATAAAGGAAGGTAGGCCTCAATGAGACCCCCCAAGGACAACTTCCTTCACCCCAAGCATAGAACGCACCTGAAGATAGTGCGGGGATGCAAAAGGCTTAGTGAAGATGTCAGCAACCTTCTCCAAAGTGGGACCATACTCCAAGCTGAGAGAACCATCCTGAATTAGCTGCCTGATAAAATGCATATGGATCCCAATGTGCTTGGTCTGTTGATTCTCAATTGGGTTGTGTGAAATATGAATGGCACTCTGATTGTCACACCAAACAAGAGTGGGACTATCAAGAGGAAACCCAAACTCTTTCATCAATTGTAGAAGCCATAAGACCTCTTGACTAGCTAGCATAGGTGCTCGATACTCTACCTCTATAGATGATAATGCAACAGTAGTCTTCTTTTTGCAAGACCATGTGATAGGACCAGAACCAAGACAAAAAAACAAAGCTACAAGTAGACTTCCAACCATCTATATCACCACCCCAATCGGCATCTATGAAACCAACAATGTGAGGATATTCTGATGTATAGTGAATGCTATATGAAGTATTGCCCTGAATGTACCTCAAAATACATTTGGAAGCTTGCCAATGACTCTCATGAGGATCATGGGAGAATCGAGAGACAATGCCAACCGTAAAGGAAATGTCAGGACGAGTGTGTGTCAAGTACAACAAAATACCCACAAGTCTCCTATATAAGGTGGAGTCCACTAAAGGAGTAGAGCAAGTGGTAGACAAAATAACATCTTGTAGAGAGCCACCATCCAATGAAACAGTACTAGAACCTGTAACTAAAACTTGTGTTGAATCACCAACTACAATCTGTGTAGTAGCACTCTGAGCAAGTGAGGTAACCAAACTAGGTGTGTGTGTCATATGGTGCAAAGCACCTGAATCAATGATCCAAGTAGCAGTGGAAGAGAATGCTCGTGAAAAAAGAGCATGGCCTTTCCCTATGGGAGTAGGTGAAGGTTGTGGAGAATAAATACTATGCTACTGCAAGGCTTCCTCTAGAGCCTCAAGATGTTTCCAACACCTGGAAACTAGATGCCCTTCCTTGCCACAAAAACTACAAGGTTCACCTATGAACTTCTTAGTCTTGGAGGAAGACTCACCAGACTTAGAAGATTTACCCTTAGGGGTGGATTTCTTAGACTCTTTTTTCTGAGGTGGCTTGGAGGAATGCTCACTACCAACTGAATCTATTTTGGGCTTCTGCTTTTTCTTCTGTGTCCCCTTAGAAGTCTGAGAAACCAAAGCTTGGTTCTTAGTCCCAGATAAAGAATCCAACTGTGTTAGCTTGGCTTGCTCTCTAAATCGATCACAGAACACCTCAAAAGTGGGCATCTAGAATCTCTAACCCAATGTATCCATGGTAGAGTGGAAGGTGGAGGAGAAAATCTAAAATTTTCCCCAAACCTTTGATAGAATCAGGTAGATACACTATGTGTCAATCTTAGCCTTTCCACATCCTTGTAATAAAGACCTCTGCTGCTTGAACTTCATCAAGAAGTCCTCAATGGATGGAAAATAATCTGGTATAAGAGAGGTAATCTCTGCCTCAATCTAAAGTGCTCTAAACTCATTCACTGTACCAAACAAGGTGTTAAGCTTGGTCCACATAGCTAGAGGGGTATTGCATCCATCAAGATGAAACTGTAGACTATTTGATACATTTAAAGCAATCAACCTCATTGCCTCATCCATCTTGTTCCTATTATGCATGACCTTGAAAGGCCTCTATAAAACTGGTTGCACTGTGTCTCAACAAGACCATAACCCTTTTGACCAGAGAAGTTGTGTCATCATGGATTTCCATGTGTGATAGTTATGAGGGGTCAGAATTTTTAGACAAGAAGATGTCTTGGCCATTTTTTTAGAAGGGGTTTTTTTTTTTATATAATTTCAAGTTTACTGAAGTAAATTACAGAAAATGAGAAATAAAACACTCCCCACAATTTAATAAACCGAACCCTAGAAGCTAGAAAATATTGCTTACAATGAGAGAGAAAAAAAATCTTCAAATGAGTATCATGTGTACCTTTGAAATTTTTTGATGAAAATATCCATAAATATGGATAGCAATCGTAGTAAAAAAGCTTGCAATTCAAAGTACAGTTCCCGCAAGGGTTTGAAGTTCTGCCTTTTCAGATCTACCAACACAAACGTTGGCTCATGCATGGCGGTTAGAGGAATAAGGTGCAGGTTTGGTAAATGACACCGAGAAGGACACCACTATAAATGGCACCGGGAAGGACACCCAAAAAAATGCCCTTTCACATGCATGCATCTGTAAAAAGGATTTTAAAAAAAAAAAATTTGCAGGAAAAAAAGAAACAAAAAATAACATTGTACAGAGAATACCAGATCTGAAAACTATAACCAAAACCTCTCAAATTAGCCGAAAAATCCCAAATTTCTTCTATCAAACCCTTGCTCTTTTTTTTCTTCAAACATGAACAAGCTACAACAGATCCAGCTCTGATACCATGTAAGATTTGATGAAAAATAAATCTATTAAGCCCAAGAAACCTGCATGCAAAAACCTGTCACAAGAAAGAAATTTCTAGGAAACAAACAAGGGTTTTACTTTGACAATGTGAAATTTTATTATCAGCCAAAAGAAAAAATGAATGCAAACATACAATGGATCAATCCTTATAGAAGGAGATTGAAAAACCTAAAGGGAAACCCTAATAGGTAAATAAGCATTTAATAATTAGATTTAATCATCAAATGACTAATGCAAGTGCATAAAGGGAAACCTTAAGAAGTATTAAAGTTAATTTAATCAATGTAATTAAATCTATTATTTACTCTAATAGTATTTGTGGACCCTTTACTGAAAAAATAAGAGGGGATAGGAAAGAGTTTAAGTGGACTACTAGGGTAGATAAGTGTTTTAATTTGTTGAAACAAAAAGTTATAGAACAACTTATTTTAGCACTTCCAAATTTTAATAAGGTGTTTCAAGTAGACTATGATGCTAGTGGTACTACAATAGGAGTTGTTTTGAGCCAAGAAGGTAAACATGTTGCTTATTTTAGTGAGAAGTTAAATGATTCCAAGAGAAAATATTATATTTATGATCAATAATTTTATGATATAGTTCAATCATTGAAAAAGTGGAGACACTATCTTCTTCCTAAGGATTTTGTTTTGTATACTGATCATCAAGTTTTGCAATATTTGAATAGTCAAGGAAAGTTGAATCAGAGGCATTTGAAATGGGTTGAGTTTTTGCAGAGTTACACATTTGTTTTAAAACATACGAGTGGAAAGTCTAACAAGGTCACAAATGCTCTTAGTAGAAGGAAACTTTTGCTGACAGAGATGCAGATTGAGGTGGTTGGGTTCAAAGAACTCAAGAGTTCGTATCTAGAGGATCCTAATTTTGGTGAAGCTTGGAAATCTTGTATAGAACCTGTTACTCTAGATAGAATGAAGTGGTTGGATTTCATCATCCAAGATGGTATGCTATTTAGAGTGATTCAGTTGTGCATTCTAAAAATTTCTATGAGGGATAATCTCATCAAGGAGAAACATAGTGGAGGATTGGCTGGACATTTTGGTCGAGAAAAAACCCATGCTTTGGTTAGTGAGAATTATTAATGGTCACAGTTGCAGCAAGAGGTCAAGAAGTTTGTATAGAGCTATAGAGTATGTCAAATAGAAAAAGGAGTAAAGCAGAATACAGGGTTGTATCATACATTACATGTACCAGTGAAGCCATGGGAATATATTTGTATGGACTTTGTTCTTGGTTTACCAAGGACTCAGTGGGGACATGATTCTATTTTTGTGGTGGTTGACAAGTTTTCGAAGATGGCACATTTCATTCCCTACAAGAAAACTAATGATGTTGTTCATGTGGAAGAATTATTTTTCAAAGAAGTGGTGAGACTACATGGTTTACCAAAGATAATAGTTTTAGATCGAGACACTAAGTTTATTAGATATTTTTGGTGCACAATGTGGAAGAAGTTAAAGATAGAATTAAAATTTAGTTCATCACATCATCCATAGACCGATAAGCCTACAGGATGGGATTTGATTTTACCATAGGCAGAATTCACCTACAATAATTATGTCAATAGGAGCACTGGTAAATCACCATTCTAGATTGTATATGGAAGTAGTCCCATAAATGCATCTAAGTTGAGGAAGATAGACAAAGGAGAATTAAGTAGTGTTGAAGCTGAGGATTTTGTAGAACACTTGAAGAACATCCATGAGGAGGTGAGGAAGCACATTACCAAGATGAGTATGTAGTATAAGTCTAAGGCAAATAAGAAAAGGAGGCATAAGGAATTTTAGGTTGGGGATGAAGTCATGGTTTATTTTCAGAAGGAGCAATTTTTAGTAGGTACATATAACAAGTTAAAAATGAAGAATTTTGGGCCATGTAAGATACTGAAGAAGCATGATTCAGGAAATGCCTATGAGGTACAATTGCCTACTAAGATAAATATTTCATCAATATTTAACATTTCAGATCTGAAAAAGTATCATGAAGGGGGTGTTGAAGATGAGATCATAGAAGCACAGTGGATTATTTCATAAACAACTTCAGCTACCAAGGAGATTGAGGATATATTGGATAGTCATGTTGGAAAGAGCACAAGGAATAGGACATATGAAGAATATATGGTCAAATGGAAAGGATGACTTGTAGATGATTCATCATTACTGATAAGGGTGGAGGTTAACCATCTTGGTTTTCCTCTGCACATCTAAGATGTGATAGGTTCACTTCTCAAATTACCCTCGGTGTCTGATGTAGGAGCATCCTAAGTGTAAGGGAAATCTTGCATCACCCAAAAATATTTCTGGTTTCTTTTCAATAAGGGCTATCTTGTGTAGAGTTTCTACTTTTAGAAACTTACTATTTTTAGTAAGTTGGTCATACGAGCTCAGAATGTTCTGATTTCATTGGAGGTTCATCTTAGTCATATCAGTCTACTAGTTGAGTTTCATTGTCATATCATCTATATTGGTGAAGGTATTGAGGTTTTTGGGTATGAAATCTTTGAGCTCAATTTTGCAGGCCTTATAGGCTCTGAAACAAGGTTGAACCCTAGCTGACTAGAGCTTGTGTGAGTTAGGCATTGTAGATCAAGACCTGTCATTTCTGAAAAGTGGTCATCATAGCCAAACAGAGCTATGATTAAAAAATTTATGGCCTCCAGAAGTTGGGCTACCTAAAAATATAATTTCTAATTATTTTGAGCTGGCCCTAATGTAAAAAAATGAAAAATAAAATAATTCTAGGGACGGTCGGCCTTAATGGCTAAAATTCTGGAACCTTCTCGGGCGGTGGAAAATTGCCTATTTAAGGAAGGCTCGTAGTGATTTCAAGGGCAGTTCTGGGTGGTTATTCGAGGCTTTGTCTACAAAATATTTTAAGGTAAATGCCCATGTGGATTTGCATATTGTATTTCTGAAAATTTGTAATTCCACACTTGCAAAGATAATAAGAAGCCCATTTTTTGTTCTTGCAAATTGTTGTTGTCTCTCTATTTATGTTATGTGTTTGTGATATTAAGGGGAGCACCCTTCATCAAGGTGTAGGAAACCTTGTTATCCTTTGCCTTAGAAGATTCCCTTTTTTCAAATTTAGGAAAAGGCTCTTTTAAAGCCTTATGATCATTGTTTGCTTGTGGAGAATCAACCACAATAGTCTCATTATCGATTAGATCCTGAATGAGATTTTTCAGTTTCATGCATTCATTAGTCTTATGGCCTTTGTTGCAATGATAATCATAATAGTGGTTGTCATTTCACCATTTAGGCTTGATCTCAGGATCATAACGTCTTGATTTTTTAGGAAAAGTAATAATCTTGTTAGCCAAGAGAGTCTTAAAAGCATTGTCAAGTGATTCTCCAAGAGGGGTGAAGTTTCTCTTAGGCTTAGAAGCCCAAGGCTTATCAGTTTTAGCTTTCATAGAAGTAGATAGATTAAACACTCACTCTTTAGCAGTTGTAGATTGTGAAGTTGTAGCCATGATTCCATCATTGACGACATCCTTAGTCTTGTTCCAAAATTTATTTTTATCTTTTCTATGCTGGTTGTTAAAAGGGGATTTGGAATGAAGAGTGATGTCACCCTTACAAATAAGGACACCCTCTTTTCAAATAGATGATTCAACCAATTTATCAAATGAAGCATGAGTTTGCATCTACAATGCATAGTTCATTTTAGGAACTAGAGAATTCATGAATATGTTAATCTTTTCGATCTCAAGAATCTATCATGGATAGCGTGAGTATATCTTTCACCATCTTTGAAGGAAAGCCACAAAAGACTCACCTTGACATTGTTTTATGTTGCAAAGATCAACCATGGTGATAGCATGTTAGGTATTGTAGGAGTATTATTGAATAAATCTTTGCACTAGCTGGTCAAAAGACTTGAGAGGAGATAGTTTAGTAAACCACTCCATAGCTTGACCACTAAGACTCCTAGGAAAGAGTCTCATTAGATAGGTGGGTTCATGTGAGAACTCCATGCTAAGTGCGTAAAACTCTCTAATATGATCGTGAGGATCTTTCGTACCATAATACTTTTCATATTTAGGAAACTCAACCTTTCAAGGAAAAGGTGGCATGTGTAAATCTTTGTGGAAAGGAAATGAGAAAATAGCCTCAAGAGAAAAAGATATGCTTGGTTGTTATTTCTCTTTTTCAAAACATTGCATATGCTTCATCATGTCTTCCATTTGTTTCCTCATGATTTCTAGTTCATATGGCTCTTCTTTCTTGATTAAATTGTCAACATCAAAGTTGTGTGGTAGCTTTAATCCTTGTGAGGCTAGATGTAAGAAGTATTGATCTTTGTTCTGACTTAGGGTCAACTTCATCAATCTTTGTAAGCATTCATCTTGCTAAAATTGTAAGATGTCTTCCTCAGTTATTTCATTGTCTGAATCACCACCTTGTGAGCCATATGATCCATGTCTAGTGTGTTGAGAGCCATGTTGTGAACCATGTCTAGAGTTGGGATGCTCTTGGTTTTCTTGTCCAAAGTGTTTATCACCCAATTTTTTTAGGAATTCACCAATCCTCTTGTTTTGTTCCTCCATGATTGGAGTGTAAGAAACAATATGTACCAATCTAGGAGAGGATAGATTAGATTCACTAGAGATGTTAGAAAAGGTCTTGAAACCCCAAGGTATAGGACCTTCTTTAGTTGAGTTGTCAAAGATAACTTCAGGTTTTTTTCCTTCACAAATATGAGGTCTATTAATGACCAGCATGAAAGAATATTGCCAAAAGTCAAATAGGATGACTTATGATGACTTGATGTTCAAGCTAGGTAAGTAAATATGTTCACTTGTCCAAAGTGAAAGAGTGTAAGAGATATAGTAGAGATAACTTGCCACAAAATGTCCAAGATATGGGTAGATCCCTATGTATGAAACTTATGAACAAGAAAGAGATTGGATAGAGCATCCAAGAGAGTTGATCAAAGAGATAGTGGACAAGTGAGCATTCTACTAGCCAAGTATGTAGTCAAGAGACCAAAGTAATCTTTTCTAGCTAGAAGCAATTTCTAACATGTTGGAATGTACCAAATAACAAGATAAGTTAAGGATAGAAAATGAGAATCAATGTTGATAATGCTTAAGCTTAGCCCAACAATTTAATTCAAAGGATTGCAAAGGTGATTGACAAGATTGGAGCATTTTCTAGACAAAGTTTGTTTTGAAAGCATGCAATGAACAAGCAATAGTCTTAAGATAATCCAACAAGGGACAAAGAAACTTTGTGGATACAAGCATATGTGAGGTCTCAGTAAGGTGTAACAATGTTCAAGTTTATCAAGTGTATGTTCAATAGATGTTTTCACAAGTCTTAGCACAAGAATACACATCAAGAAAACTACCTAAGGTCAAGCAATAAGTGTTCCAACCTTTGCCCATAACTTGGTACTCCTTCACCTCACACAAAGTGATGTTGGCTTTGACATGGATTTGCATGCAAGGGAGTACATATGGTGAGTGTCTTGGGGTAATAGAGGTAAGTCCACTTGGATAAATCCTTGCAAAAAGGAAGGCACATGGCTAAAAAGGATAGCTTCTAAGTCCTAAGGTGTTTAGTAAGGGCCTTCGTTCATGGCCACCCCTTGTAGTTATGCAAGAGGAATTGAGGCCTATAGCCCTACAAGCACCCAAGATTCATAGTCTCACAAGAAAGATTTAGACCTCTTGGCCCTACACAAAATGAATGTATTCCCCTTGTAATCTTGTAAACAAAATTACAAGTGCCTAGTCAAATGTAGTCTTTCTTAGCAAGATTTAGGCAACTAGGCCCTACACATGAAGAATCATTAGGAATAGAAAGTAGCCAAGTCTTCTCTCTCTTTGAATTGAAAGAAGATTTTTATTATAGTGGGGTGGAATAGCTAGATTTTCTTGTTCCCCACTTGGGTCATTCCCAAAAGATTGCTCTCTTGGTAGGCCCTCTAAGGGTAAATGCAAGAAAAGAAATGGAAAGCTAGTGGAGGTCTAGATTTATGATTTTCCATGAGGAAAAGAGCATACTCTCGTATTCCATAGCATCAAGTAGGTTTAGATTTCTGATTTCCCAAGGGAAAAAGAGCATACTCTCCTACTACTCAGCTAATCACAAAACAATAAGCCTTCTAGTTAAGCCAGGTGCCTAGAAATCAAATGTAAGAAAACACAAAGTTTATTTGTATCTCTAAGGCAACCTACAAGACAAATGAATTAGTAGTTTTCAAGTTGAAGTCTTTGACAAGAGAATTCCTACATCAAAAAAGCATTAGTATTCATGGAGACATTGATATCTTTGACAATAAAACCCTACAAAAACCACAAGTTAGGGCATAAAAAGTATGCAAAATGAAGCAATAACCCTATAAGATCACTTTTTAGTCACTGTTTGAAGACTAGAAAACCATAAAATGCAAGAAAAATCAAGCAATCTCAGCCTAAACTCAGACTGTGGTAGGAATAAAATATGGATGATAGTTAATCAGTCTATCAGAAAATCATATGATAGACCTTATAGAAGTAGAATGATACTCTAGTTCCAGGCGATATACCTCATAAAGGTCGGGTGATATTTCACTGTAAGGCAGGGTGATATTTCTTAGAACTACAGAATGATATTCCAAAATGTGTAAAGTTTTGTTTGGTAGTAGACTAAAATGTCACCTGGGTATTGTATGGAGTGTCGTATGACATTTTAACCTACAAAATAAAAAGTGACTAACCTACGACAGGAAACAATCGAAAGTGCAAGAAATGGAGCCTAAAATGAATGTCAAGCCCCATGGTGGGTGCCAAAGATGTGTGATCAAAATTGTGACACACTTCTATGAACCATTACACTTGAGAGAATCTATGGAAGAGGTAATCTCAAGAAGTGGCTAATAGCTTCCTAGTTGAAGAGATTTTAATCCTTCTCATGATGCTCATCAAATTGGCATAGGGGATTAGTGACTTGACTACTCCAAAATGGAAGATTCAAATCTAAGAATAAAGCTAAAAAATGTAAGAATGCAAGTTAGAATGAGATATTAAGCTAAGAATGTATGCAAGCAATTAGTAATCTAAAATGAAGATGCAAGAGCTAAATCAATGAAGCAATGCAAGAAAGAAACTAGATTAACAATGCTAGATTAAGCTAGAAATGAAGCTAAGCTAAGAATTAAAATTAGCAAGATTGTGAGAAAGCTAGAATGTAATGAAATATAAAAATATTGAGGATTAGGACCCTTGAGCAAGGAAATAGCTTCCTTTTAAAGGAATTTCCTCAAGAATGGAGGGTGGAGATTAAGAGGCAAAAGAATGTGTGATTGAGATGAAGAGGCAAAAAGAGATGCAAGGAGATGCAAGGTTAGGTAGAGATGAGTGGTGAGAATTAAGAGGCAAAACTAGATGTTAGGTAGAATAAGACAAAATAGCATTTGAAAGCACAAATCCCTTTTAATTTATAATTAATCAAGATTAGGTATGCACACATGTGAATGTTTTCTTTTTTAAAAGTGTAGGAACTTTATATTAAAAGAAATATTACAGCAATTAAATAAATATGAAAGCTCTATAAATTAGACCATAGTATAAGCTTGATATAAGATTTTTTATTTAATTATGCAAAGGGGATCTTAAGGGTTACTCTGCATAATTATGTCTAGTAAAGAGACAATTTGATCGAAAGGGGGGTCAAGTTCCACTAGAGCAATTTTAGGTGATTACAATCACTAGATATCCTTACTCCATTTGTTTCATCTTCACCTTTCTCCACAACTAAAGGTTGTCACCATTCCCTTTTTGAGGATCCTATCATAATGAAATCTGGCAACTAAGAGCATTCCTGCACCCGAACCAAGATTTTGGGATAAATCAAATAGTCATGGCAGTCCACTACCTCCTCTACACTGATAAAAAAAAATGCAAACTATCCCCAATCACCTTTAGTGTTTCATCATCCCAATACTCTTGTGGGAGGTTATGAAGCTTAACCACATCAGAATATCCTTCACTTTCTCTTTGACGGGGTTGAAGTTTGGGGTCCAATCCCTGAGATAAATCCCTTTTCCTTCCAAAAGATAGGGGTCTCCATTAAGGATCATATCCTTCTCCTGTCTTGAGGAACAAGTGATTAGATAAAAACTATTTGACATCATTTTCATTATCCAATCATGAACCCAATAGTTTTCACACCACTTTATAACTTTTTCTATAGAAGGTCATGGGCCTACCCAATTCATAAAGAAAAATCTATCTTCTAAGAATGAAATTCACTCCAGCCATTGTTTGTTATTTACAAGAAGAGAGGATCCTTTTCCATGAAAAACATTACCACTTACCAAATGAGCATCATCTATTTTTGGTTGCAAGTTTTTTGGCCTCCAAAACTTATGCACTATTATCTGAAAATCAAAACCTGACTTTTACCTCATGTAATCCCAACCCCCACCATTCCTTGCAAAGTTTATTGATCTATTAATATTTGAACCAGAGGCAAACCCCATCTTCCATTGAAGCCCTCTTTGTTGTGATTGAAAATGCATCTAAGATCATTGATTAAATGACCAACACCCTTTTGGTTGATTAAAACTAGTTCGCTGCCATCTATAATGCTTCCCTTTTATACTTTCTTTCTAAAACCCCAAACCAGGTGGCCTCTAAGAACCTGAAGCCCCCACACATGTGCCTCCCGACCATTGCTCCATTATGTTCTCTTATTGTTGCATAATGTTTTTAGTATTTTATTTGCTTTTAGATTTAGTTTTAAAATTTTGTATTTTAATATAATAAGTGTACAAATCTTTGAAATATTTTTTTAAATATGGAGGGTAATGCAATCACATTAATGAATACTTGAATATATCAATTTTGATCATTTTTAAAATAATTTTTAAATATGGAGGGAATGCCACCATATCAATGAACACTTGAATATATTATTTTTTATCATTTTTTATATTTATTTTACTAATAAAGTTATTTTATTGATTTAAATGGTTTGTTACATTAATAATTTTAATATGCAAGGTAATGTTTTTTTATTAAGGTAACAAGAAGTTTTGAAGGGGCCCTGAAACCCTTTACAATACTAGAACTTAAGATAAAACTATAAGAGTTCCATAAAAACAATAGTCCGGCCAAAACAAAAGCTCAGACACCCCAAACCCCTCATGAAGAAACACTACCAAAGAAAGAAGTCCAACTAAAAGCTCCCAGTCTGCCAAGAGAGAACGCTACCAGCAAACATAGGGAAGAAACCCAAGACAAAATCTAAGATTTTCCTTTACCTCCCTTCTTCTAGGAATGGAAAGTCATATCAAATTGTAGAGAGGAATTTTTATGGTGTTTACCAATAAATGGGGTCCACCCATCCTCTACCAAAGAAGCCTTCTCCTGCTAGTCTTGAGAAAAAGGTCTCAAGAGAGAAGCAGAAGAAGAACCAACCACAACAGAACCAGCAAGAGAAGTATGGACAGAACCAATAAAGGGACCTGCCTCCTTATGCAAAGGAGAAACACCAGGTCTAGATTTCTCAGTAGCAATAGAAAGACCAGCTGAAATAGAACTAGCTGGAAGAAAACCAACAGACCCAACAAGAACAGAACCAACAGTAAAGACACTTGCAGACTGTCCAGCACTAGAACTGCCAACAAAAATGTCAGTAGACCCCACAAGACCAGCACCAATAGGAGGAACACCAGCAACAGAAGAATTACTAGGAACATTAAATCCAGCAGGAATAGTGCCAGCAGAAACACCAGTAGACTATTCAATGGACCCAACAAGACCAAAACCAACATGATGATCCCCAGTAGCAACAGAATTACTAGGAGAAATGCCATTAGATTCATCAAAAATAGTGCCGATAGAAGAAACACCAGTAGACTGAACAACCTCAAAACTACCAGCAGTAGTGATAGTAGACCCCAAAGGAATAGTTCCTACAGGAGGAACATCCTCATGACCAACATTCTCAGCAAGATCAATTTTTTTCTTAACCATTGTTGCCATATTAATGAACATTTGAATATTTGAATTTTGATAATTTTTTATATTAATTTTCCTAATAAAGTTGTTTTACTGATTTAAAGACTTTGTTATATTAATGATTTTAATATGGAAGACAATGTCGCCATATTAAAATGTGTACTAATTCTTTTAATATGGAAGGAAATATCACCATATTAATGAACATTTGAATATATTAATCTTAGTCATTTTTATATTAGTTTTTCTAATAAAGTTTTTTTCTTTTAGTGATTTAAATACTTGCAAATTAAACAGGTGTACTAATGTTTGCGATTTTGTAAAAAATATGGAAGGCAATGTTGCTATATTAATGAACACTTGAATATATTAATTTTCATTAATTTTTATATTAATCTTGTTAATAAAGTTTTTTTTAATTATTTTGCATATTTAGTTTGCTAATAATGTTGTTTTAGTGTTTTAAATGCTTTGTTACATGAATAGTTTGTGTTAGTGATCTAAATAGATTATTTTTTATACATAAGAAGTTAAGCTTACTATTAGGAATTGTACCATATGTTGTATTAGGATTATGGTAAATTGATAATTTAAAATATTTTTTTGTGTAATCATACATAATGCATAAATAATGGACGTCCTCATTGGAATGAAGATCAAAGTATGCTATGACGACGAGGGTTTCAGGGGAGATGGTTTGAAGGTACTGTGATGGGAATTGTAAATAATACTAAAAAGCTAAAATATCATGTAACTTGATATGATCACTTTATTGAAGATGAATGCAGTCGAGAACCCCTTGATGAGGAAATCTTTTTTGAATTAATGAGACCCATTCCAACACTAATTAGAATGTCTCTCTATATACCACTTGGATCTGTTGTTGAAGTACTCAATAGTTATTGTTTGTGGAGAGGTTTAACAGTTGATATATTTCTTTCACCTCTCAATGGTGTAGAGCTCTTCGAAATGTACTTCCCTGATACTCATACTCTTAAACCATATTCACGCACCAACTTATGTCCAGGGAAAGAATGGATAAGACAATGGAGAAAAACACAATGGAAATGAATATTTGTCTATTGCTTTTTGTTTTGAGATCCACTACCTCTCAAAGGGGGATCAAATGTTTTTGGGTATCATTAGTTTTGTATTTCAAATGAGAGATCAAATATCTTGTGTTTTTCTCAAAATGGCCTTTTAGATGATTTCGTAACAATGATTTGATCTCATTTATCTCTATGTAATTATTGTTCTTATAAAATATTCATTTTCATGTTGTTACAATATTTTGGCTCTCATTGTCTCCATGTTTCTATAATTGTTATAATTTATTCACTCTCATTGTCTTTAATTGTTGTTACAATATATGCACTATCATTTTGTACATATCATGTTCTTTTATAATATGTATTTAAACATTATACAAGAATGTAATCTCTAAATTAACATGCATTATTAATGTAATCTCTAAATTGATGTGCATTAATCTCCAAAGAAATGCAACCATATACATGTAAATAGGATTTTATAAATATATATAAGATATAGAAATGAATCTATAAATTTTTAATATATTTAAATTCTTATGTCAAAGAAAATGTTGCTACATGTATATATACAATTATAAAAATTAATATCAAATAATTATTCTTTCTAAAGAATACAATATTGTTAGATATTGAATGTATGAACTCTATTTATGTTTCTAACTTTACTGTTCTTTTGTAGTAGCTATGGTGAGACCAAGATTGAACTTTGAATCAGAGGAGAAAAGAAGATAATATCAAGTAAAATATCATAGGCAATATAAAAGAGAGTATCATAGATGTCAACAAGAACAAATGATAGGAAGCCAAAGAGAAAAACAAAGAATAAGATGCAATGAAGTTGATAGATAGGTCTGGTAGAAGAAGGGCAGAAGTAATAGTGTAACAATTGGAAATTAAAAATAGAGATGCAACAAATGTAGAAAGAAACAATTTTCAACAAACTTCTCAACAAATCCCTCCTCTTAAAAGTGAAGAAAGACATGAAGGGAAACAAGGTGATCCCAAAGCAAGTGAGAGATATAACCATCCACCTAGTACATATATTCAGTTAAATATTGAAAATAAAAACTCAACATCTATAGAATGTGTGCTTGAAACACCACAACATGGAAACCAATTACATGTGAATGTAGATGTGGAAGGTACTATAGAAAACATTCCAAACCCAAATGGTCTTCTTGAGTCTGAATTTAGGAGATTCTAAATGTAGTATAGACTTTAGTTAGATAGTTTGAAAACTCCACATGTGTTCTATGTTTGTCAAGAATTTTATCTTGGAATGAAAGTATATCATAACTCTAAAGGTCTTATATGCAATAAGTGTCGATAAGAGAGAGGAAATCATAGGTTTTCATCTGCAAACAATATGGATCCTGGATCTCAACTAGAAGAGCTTGCAAATTTGTCTCAGATTGAAGAGATGTTGATTGCGTGTGTTAGTCCAATACTGCGAGTTACACATGCAACTAGTGGTCAATATAAATACAAAGGACACATGATAAGTTTTCTACAACATGTAGAACAAGTATCCAAAGTTTTTCCATATACAATAAACTATTTGCCAATCATTATTGTTTGTAGAAGATATCAATGTGGCACACATTATAACTTTACTATAAATAGGGATCGTGTGTATAAAGATTGAAATACAAAGTAGACCATGATAGGTTTTATGCAAATGTTAGAATTGATGAAACTACGCCAAATGATCTACCAAGAAATTATAATGAGAATGTTTTTAAAATATTGAAGACAATGCACAAAATTTGATTCTAATGCAAATGAAGTCATATTTGTGGGTACACTCGTGGAGACAAATGAAGGTAATATAATTGACCACACAACATATATGGATTCAAGACCACCTAATTCTCAAAGAGAAATATAACTAATCCATGTATGGGATAATAAACTTGATACAATTTCATTTGCATTAATTGAATGACCAGCTATAGGTACATCACCTATCAATGATCATGTCACAATGGGATTGTTGGATATGGAATTTCCAACATTGTTTCTTGATGGAAGATGTTATTAGTTAGAGCCAAGAATGAGGCAAGTTCATCTACATGAATTTGTGAAGCATGTGTTTAGGTATAGGGATCATCACTATGGTAAACATCCAAAGTTTATATATTTCATGATGAACATGATGATGAGATATTATGCACAAAATGCATCAAAAAGAAATTTTCAAGACATGCCAATCACCATTAATGAGATATGCCAACATATGGAAAATATGCCACATAATAATCTGGCTGATAGGTTAATGTGATTTAGAATAATTTTGAGAGGTACGAGATCATATTGGGCTAAATTTAAAGATAAATTAAGACTTGTTGGCACTCCTACCAATTTTCTTCACATTAAGTGCAACAAAATTGTATTGGCTTGATTTGCATGCGCTAATGCCAAGAACATCACCAATTGATCCATGAGAGGTTCAAAAATGGAGAAGACAAAATGTTATCGGCTATCCTCATAAAGTTGCACATTACATCCATTTAAGGCATACAATGTTCAAAAAGGAAATTTTTGAAAAAGGAATGAATTTCAAAGATGTTTGGTGTATATATGATTGGAAATGTAGGGGTTCACCTCATGTGCATGGATTCAATGGATTAGTGGAGCACCAAATATGGACAATATTGATTGGTCAAATGAGGAGGAATGGAAAAGTGTTGAGAGATATTTTAATTCTATTATTCATGCATGGAATCCTAGATATGATCCACATCAAGGAAATATACAGGTATGTATAAAGTAATTTGATCATATATATTTATATTAGATAACATATATAATATGTATATTATCATATAATTGATATAATAAATTTACTACTACCATTTTTAGGCTTTCCAAAATATTGGTCTACATCATGTCTCAAAAATATAGCACAACTAGCAAAGATTGATATTGACCATGACTACAAAGAGATACTCAACTATGTAGAATGACACACAGTCTGCAAGGATGGTGCATGCCTATGTAAAAAAGGGGGAAGAATGGTTTGCAGGTAATTATTTCATTAATTAATAGTTGTATATCAATATTATATGTCAACTAATTAGACAAGTCAATCAAATGAGAAACATATTTCTCATTGTTGTAGGTATAATGCTCCTTGGCCATTGAATTTGAGGGGATCAAAATTATATGAGGATACAAAAATAGGTGAAAGAAAAAATGAACTAGAAAGAAATGATGATAGAGTAAATTCACATTATTGACACATACTAAATTATGGAGGGAAAATATAAATTGGCAACCTATTCTTTTGAAGCATGCAGTTATCAAATACATTGCAAAATATGCAACAAAAGCTGAGAAAATCTTATAAACGTATCAAGAAATGTTGATGCATCTTTCAAGCCTAGAAAACCCTGATGATTTAGCTCTGCAAGAATACATAAAGCTTATGATATAAATAATTATAAAAAGAGCTATTATAGCTTGGGCAAGATGTCATATGTTATTAGAACTTCCATTGGTAGAGAGTAACTAAAGATTTGTTAATCTAAATGTATCATGTGAGGTTTGTTCATCACAATGCAACGTGTAATAGGTACCTTGAGAAGGATATATCTCAATGTATTTTATATAAGCTAGTAGTCATCATGACCCAACATGGAAGACATTTTATAAATTTCACTCTATAATTATTTAAGGGTTAGGGTTAGTGGCGCAAAGGAGGGATCCGAAGAGCAAGGGCCAATGGCACACCTAACTATCCATCCACCTTGTATATTAAACTCAACAAAAGCAAACAACATAGAGAAAAATACCAAGGAGAGAAGGAACAACAAATGCTTTATTAATTCATCCAATTATCTGCATACATGCCTGGCTGTGAGGTTTTTCAAGATATGGCCAACAAGATTTCTTCTTTTGTATCTTCCTTCTATCTATCTCTCCCAATTCTACCTCTTCTACACCTAGACATCCCTATTTATACTTGACAAAATGGCTTATAGAAGATTCTAGATCATTACATAAAAGAAGGTTGACCAGAAAAATGGTTCGCACACATCCCAAGACAAGATCCTAACATTAAATTCATAACCTAAATTAAATGTATAATTCATCTCCAACTAAGAACTGATCACAGACAAACTCAGTCAAAGAAGAATCAAGCATCAGCAAATATCGAGTTCACTCGACATAGGAAGGAACGCTCGGCCAACATTGGACAGCTTGGCACATATAGGAACTCGGCCAACACTAGATAGCTCGGCACATATAGGGACTCAACCAACACTAGACAACTCAATAATTACTGTAACTCGGCACTTACTAGAAGAATGAACAAAGATGAGAAGGATAGCAAGGCAACCCAAGATGCTCCTGCATCAGTTAGTGCTATTGTTATGGTTAGTATTACACATTGAAGAAAAAGTGAACATAATTTATAAATATCATCTAATAATTAATTATTTAACAATCATTGAGGACATTTTTTACATAATGTAGGAGAACAATTAATAATATATTACTTAATATCCAGTTCAAAGTATATCATTACAGCACATCACTGATTTTCAAGACATTTGAGTTTGATTTCTTCTTATTTTCTCTTCGAAATTTATTTCCCATTTTTCATTTTTTATTCATATCAATCATATGTGAATGGTGGCATTATTCTCAATCCTTCTAGAGACTTTACACAAGATACCTCCATAAATATATATCCTAGTCTTTCTCTAGGGCCTATATCAATTGTGGCTTTTGAGAGAGTTAGTTCCCAAGATTTACGAATTGTTAATGCTCATGCCAATCTTAATGGTAATTAAAATGTTCTACCTTTTTGTATTGGTATTAGTGGAACTACTTTTGGTTTAGATAATCAAATGGTATTCTAGAATAATTATCAAATTCAACCGTGACATATATGATGGTGGTTAAGTTGGATCACTTCCTGGATTATAGAAAATGTTTCAGATGTATCCCAATGCTCCATTGACAAGACCAGCTTGTTTCTAAAGATTTGAAGGCAACATCACCCTTGAATCCTTACTGGTCAACAACTTTGTTGTAAAACTACGTGCAATAGGATGCCTCAAAGAATTTAACATTCTCATGTTATGGTTATGAACATTGTCATTTGTTGAGAAAAAATACAGTGTCTTGTCAAACTCATCATTGGTTGCAACATCTAACCTTGTAGGGGTTCTCATCATAAGCAAGTTATAGTCATCTATTTTTGGATCTACATCTCTTAGATTTGTCAAAAGTTGACAAAATCTTTGTTGCTAGATGTTTTCTCCATCTTGCCTAAATATTTTATCTAATGTAACAATAGTTTTGAATTATTACTACAGTTACTTTGCCCACCTAATACTATCATATGTCATTCTATTATTCATTGGAGGCAACTAACCCAGATCACCAACCAAAATAATAGATATACCTGAAAGAATGGGATGAAAAATTATTTTTAAACCAAGTATGAATATCATATGAAGTTAGTGCATATGAGTTATATTAATAAATATTATATCACATAATTAGCCTCTTTACCAACCATGAAAGCTATACCTACAAATATTATGTTAGCACTTTCTAGAAATGCTTGTCTAAGTTGACAATGTATATTTTCTAGCAAGTTTTGACCAATGAAGCTCATTTCTTATTGAAAATTTCTAAGTAGTGTCCCTTCTATCTATGAAAAATTTCTTATTGGTATTCTCAACTTTAAATAAACTATAGAGGCTCCTATATTGAAAGCTAAAAATCATGTTGGTGCAAGTAATAGAAGCATAGAAGGACTTGGTATTGGTGTATTTTGAAGAGATTGACTAATGGAACCAATTAGATAAGACTTTCATGTTCTTTCTATCCCTTGAATTATCATAAACAAAGGCATTGTCACCTGATTGATATGGTAGTATGTCATAATAATGTCAATTTACTTTTTTTTCTTTTCACTAAGAGTTATAAATTTTATGCATTGTGGTATGTCATCATACATGAGATATCCATATTTCTTTATATCACTTATGAAATTGATTGCTCCGGCTGTATACTCTTCACTTTGAAATTTAGTAAACTAGTTTGTATTTCTATCAATATCTCTTCTTCCCAATATATCTATTTCAAAAACCTTCATATGTTGACCATGATGTAGTCTAGATATAATTTTCCATTCATGATCTTTGGTATTTTCCTAAATAGCTCCATTCTCTTCTATTTGAAAATCACTGGCAAGCTCAACAATTTTTGTACGTATTTTTCTTTGTACATGCCAAGGATTATAATTGAGTGACTCCCAGTTTACTTTTATAGTATCATTATCATGACCAATATCCCATTTAATTTCATGAAAAGGTTTGTATAATACAACTAAGATAAAAAAAAATCAACCCATTTATTTGAATCATGTAGAGGAATGGATAAATACTTCGGAAAAACTCTAACAATAGTTGTTGTTTTCCTTGGCCTCCATTTTTTATTTCTTCTTTTTCTAGGATTGTATATCCAGGACCTTGCTGCATCAATCAATTTGATACCTTCCATACAAAGTAGTCTTATTTTATAGCCATCTACAAAAGATTTTATTTGTTCATCATCATTTTCCTTATTATTTATGGCTACAAGTTTGAAAACTGTATGTCATACATTTATATTAACAAACCTTCTGCTACTATCAACCAATGGAAGTCTTAACAATATATGACATGTTTCCTGAGCTCCAATATCTCTTTCTATAATTGTTATTGTCAGAAGCTTTCTATATGCTTGTGCAGCTAAATCATCAAGATTTTCGAGGTTTGAAAGATGCATCAACATTTCTTGATAGATTTATGATCTTTTCTCAACTTTTTTGCATATGTTTCAATGTATTTGATAATTGCATGCTTTGAAAGAAAAAGGTACCAGTCTATATGTTCCCTCCATAATCATAGTATGTGCCGATTATGTTAATTCATTCTATCATCATTTCTTTCTAGTTCAAATTTTATTTCACCTATTTTTGTATCCTTATATAACTTTGATGCCCTCAAATTCAATGTCCAATGATCATTATACTTAAAATAATGACAAATAAGTTTCTCATTTGATTGACTTGTCTAAGTAGTTGATATAGATTATTGATATATAACTATTAGTTGATGAAATAATTACTTGCAAACCATTTTTCTCCTTTTTTTATGTAGGCGTGTACCCTCCTTGCAGACTATGTGTCATTCTACACAATTGAGTATCTCTTTGTAGTAATGGTCGATATCTATCTCTACTAGTTGTGTTGTATTTTTTAGACATGGATGTAGACCAAAATTTTGGAAATCCTAAAAATGGTAGTAGTGAATTTATTATATCAGTTATATGATAATATACATATTTTATACGTTATCTAATATATATATATATATATATATATATATGATCAAATTACTTTAGACATACCTATATATTTATTTGATGGGGATCATGTCTATGATTCCATGCATGAATAATAGAATTAAAATATCTCTTAGCACTTTTTTATTCATCCTCATTTGACCACTAAATATTGTCCATATTTGATGCTCCACTAATCCATATGAATCTATGCACATAAGGTGAATTCCTATGTTTTCAGTCATATCTACACCAAAATTCTTTGACATTCATCCATTTTTCAATAATTTCATTTCTAAACATTGTATGCCTTCAATGCATGAAATGTGCAACTATATGATGAAAGTTGATAACATTTTATCTTCTCCATTTTTTAGTCTCTTGTGGATCATTAGGTGATGTTCCTAGCATTAGCGCATGAAAATTAGGCCAATGCATATTTGTTGCACTTAATATGAAGAAAATTATAAAAGTACCAATTTGGTGAAGTAAGTCTATTAATTCTACTTTACATTTATCCCAATATGATTTTGTACCTCTTAGAGTTATTTGAAACCGCATTAACCTATCAGTCAAATTATTGTGTGGCCCATATTTTTCATTTATTGGCATAGCTCATTGATATTGATTGGCATGTCTTGAGAACTTTATAAAAATATTATTGATGAATTTTGTGCATGATGTCTCATTATCATGTTCATCATGAATATCTTAACCTTGGATATTTACCAAAGCAATGATCCCTATACCAAAACAAATGCTTCAAAAATTTATGTGGATGAACTCACCTCATTATTGGCTCTAACCAATCACATCTTCCATCAAGAAACAATATTGGAAATTCCATATCCAACAATCCTAATGTGACATATTCATTGATAGGTGATGCACCTATAGCTGGCCATTCAATGAATGCAGATGGAATTTTATCAAGTTTATTAACCCAAGCATGGATTAGTTTCATTTTTCTTTGATAATTAGGTGGTCTTCAAGCCATAGATGGTGTGTGGTCAATTATATTACCTTCATCTATCTCTATGATTGGACCCACAAATATGACTTCATTTGCATTAGAATCAAATTCCATGTGCATTGTCTTCAATCTATTAAAAATATTCTCATCAGAACTTCTTGGCAGATCATTCAAAGCAATTTCATCAATTCTAACATCTATGTAAAACCCATCATTCTCTACTTTGTATTTCAATGTTTTATACACATGATCCCTATTTACAATAAATTTATAATGTGTGCCACATTGATCTCTTCCACAAATAATAATGATTGGAAAATGGTCTATTATATGTGAAAAAACTTTAGATACTTTTTCTACATGTTATGGAAAACTTATTGTGTGTCCTTTGTATTTATATTGACCACCAGTTTCATGTGTAACTTGCATTGTAGACTAATACATGCAATGAGCATCTCTTCAACCTGAGACAAATTTGCAAGCTCTTCTGGTTGAGAGCCAGGATCCATATTGTTTAAAGATGAAAACCTATGATTTGCTCTCTCTTGGCGACACCTGTTGCATATATGACCTTTAGAGTTACGATAGAATTTCATCCCAAGATAATATTCTTAACAAACATAACACATGTGTGGAGTCTTCAAACTATCTAACTAAAGTCTATACCACATTTAGAATCTCCTAAATTCAGACTGAAGCAGACCATTTGTTTTTGACATGTTTTCTATAGTACCTTCCACATCTACATTCATTTGTAATTGGCTTCCATGTTGTGGTGTTTTTGGCACGTGTTCTATGGATTTTGAGTTTTCATTTTCAATATTTAAATGAATGTTTGTATTAGATGGATGGTTCTATCTCTCACTTGTTTGGGGATCACCTTGTTTCCCTTCATGTTTTTCTTCACTTTCAAGAGGATGGAGTTGTTAAGAAGTTCATTTATAATTGTTTCTTTCTACATTTGTTTCATCTCTATTTTCAATTTCCAATTGTTGCACTATTACTTCTCCCCATCTTCTACCAAACCTTTGTTTATCAATTTAATTACATCTTATTCTCTATTGTTTTCTTTGACTTCCTATCATTTATTCTTATTGACATCTACAGTACTCTCTTTGATATTGTCTATGATATTCTCTTTTCTATTATCTACTTTACTCCTCTGATTCAAAGTTTAATCTTGGTCTCACCATAGCTACTACGAAAGAACATTAAAGTTAGAAATGTAAATAGAGTTCATACATTCAATATCTAACAATATTGTATTCTTTATAAAAATGAGTTTTTGATATTAATTTATATAATCGTATATATACATGCAGCGAAATTGTTTCTAACATAAGAATTTAAATATATTGAAAACTTATATATTTATTTATATATCTTATATATATTTATAAAATCTTGTTTACATGTATATGGTTGCATTGCTTTGGAGATTAATGCATGTCAATTTAGAGATTACATTATTAATGCATGTAAATTTAGAGATTATTAAAATCCTATTAATAATGCATGTCAATTTGGAGATTACATTTTTGTATAATGTTTAAATACATATTATTGAAGAATACGATATGTACAAAATGATAGTGCATACATTGTAACAACAATTAAAGACAATGAGAGAAAATAAATTATACCAATTATAGAAACATGGGGACAATGAGAGCCAAAATATTGTACCAACATGAAATTGAATAATTTATAAGAATAATGATTACATAGAGACAATGAAATCAGTTATTGTTATGAAATCATCTAAAAGGCCATTTTGAGAAAAATGGAAAAGATTTAACCTATCATCTATAATACACAACTAATTATACCCAAAAACATGTGATTCCCCTTTGAGAGGCATTGGATCTCAAAACAAAAAGAAATAGAAAAATGTTCAATTCTATTATGTTGTTCTCTATTGTCCTCTTATCCATTCTTTCCCTAGATGTAAGTTGGTGTGTGAATATGGTTTAGGATTATGAGTATCAAGGAAGTATATTTTGAAGAACTCTACACCACTAAGAGGTGAAAGAAATCTATCAACTGTGATGCCCCTCCACCAATAATTACTATCGAGCTCTTCAATAACAAATCCAAGTGGTATATAGCGAAGCATCCTAATCAGTGGTGGAATGGATCTCATGAATTATAAAAAGATTTCCTCAACAAGGGGTTCTCGAATCCATTCATGATCTTCAATAAAGTGATCATATCAAACATAATATTTTGAATTTTCAATATTATTTACAATTCCTATTACAGTACCCTAAAACCATGCTCCCTTGAAACCCTCATCGTCACAATATACTTCGACCTTCATTCCAATGAAGATGTCAGTTTTTTATGCCTTATGTATGATTGTATAAAAAAATATTTCAAATTATCAATTAATCGTAATCCTAATACAACATATAGTACAATTCCTACTAGTAAGCTTAACTTCTTATGTATTAAAAATAAGCTATTTAAATCACTAATACAAACTATTCATGTAACAAAGTATTTAAAGCACTAAAACAATATTATTAGCAAAATAAATATCCAAAATGATTTAAAAAATAACATTATTAGAAAGATTAATATAAAAATTGATGAAAATTATTGTATTAAAGTGTTCATTAATATGGTGTCATTTCCCTCCATGTTTAAAAATACATTGTAAACATTAGTACACCTATTTAATTTCCAAGTATTTTTAAATCACTAAAATAAAACAACTTGATTAGCAAAATTAATATAAAAAATACTAAGATTAATTTATATTCAAATGCTCATTAATATGGCGACATTGCCTTCCATATTAAAATCATTAGTACACCTATTTTAATATGGCAGCATTGACTTCCATATTAAAATCTTTAATGTAACAAAGTATTTAAATTAGTAAAACAACTTTATTAGGAAAATTAATATAAAAATTATCAAAATTTAAATATTCAAATGTTCATTAATATGGCGGTATTGCCTTCCAAATTTAAAATAATTAATACACCTATTTTAATATGGTGGCTTTGCCTTCCATATTAAAATCATTAATGTAACAAACTATTTAAATCGGTGAAATAACTTTATTAGCGAAATGAATATAAAAAATGATTAAAATTAATATATTCAAGTAGTCATTAAGCTGGCGGAATTGCCCTCCATATTTAAAAAATGATCAAAATTACTATATTCAAGTATTCAATAATGTGATGGCATTGCCCTCCATATTTAAAAAATTATTTCAAACATTAGTACACCTATTATATTAAAACCAAAATTTAAAATATTAATATACAAAATTTTAAAACTAAATCTAAAAGCAAATAAAATACTAAAAACTATATTTTAAAACAAAATTTAATTCAACTAAATCTAATACTAAATACAACATTGTTACCCCAACTGATATTGATACCCAAACTAATGATGATATTGAACAAGGTTAGTAATCGAGAAATGAAAGGTATGTAAAAGTATTGGATCAGTTGTTATGTTGTCATTGATGTCAAGTCTATTGACTTAGTGATTTACGCAAGTTGTCATATCACTTTGAAATATGTGGTGTTGAGTAAAGAAATGGTTGGTAAAGATAGAAGACAAAATGAAGAAGTGATGTGAAGTGTGTGAGCTTAAATAGGTAATGGATGAATCAGTCTTTGACAAGGTAATATTGATTTGATTGTTTTACATGATTTGATGAAGTGTTAGAATGATGCATTAGTCAGTCATATTTATCAGTAAGTAAAGATATCAGTCAGATACAGTTAACCAAGAAGTTGATAACCGAGGGAGATGTTAACCGAGTAAATGATAACTAAGAAGGTAGACTTAATTAGGAAGATGAAGTTGGTCGATTAAATAAGAAATCGATTAAAAGATGACATCAAGTGAGAATTTGGATTGATCTAGAAGATTCTAAGGAAGGAAAAAAGTCAGTTAATGAAATCAATAGGATAAAAAATGTTAGGTATAGATAAATGGTGAAGATTTAATGATTGGTTTGAGATCCAAGAAAAGTTCAAGTTCCAAGGTGAAGATATAGCTGGCAAGATTCATGAAACGTATTACCGAGCTACAGATGCATTGAATTTGGATTGAGATTTGATCGAATGGATGAGATTAATTCAATGAAACCCTAATGAATAGGTTTAAGTGGCAAAAATTGTCTATATAAAGGATGATCAAGATGGTGATATTCTTGATAGCCAGTGTAGATAGTTGAATAAGTACATAAAGGTACACCAAGAAAAATAGAGTTGAAGAAGAGTGTGAATCAAGTGAAGGAAAGTGATGAGATGAAGATTGGGTGTTGATCAACTAGAAAAGAAGAGTTTGAAGAATACAAATGAGCATAAAGGAGATCTAAACAAGAAAAGGTAGTTGCATATTTTATCAGGTCATTTCACTGTTACTATCTAACCATTGTAGTAAAAAATCTCTTAATAGAGTGGATTTAATAGTCCTATTTATAAATCCTTTGTAAGGTGGCATTCTAACAAATGCACTAAGTCCTCTAATAAGGCCACTCATTATAGGGTGACACATCTAGTTGATACTTGGTGAAAATCCCCTAACAGGGTCAAATCTAGCAAATGTGTTTTGTAACCTTTAACAAGGTTGGCTCTTAACCGAGCTCACTTTAGAAGAGTGAATTATTTGTGGGTGATAATTCTTGCAGTGTTTTTACCCAAATTGGGTTCCACGTTAAATACTAGACTTAATGTGTGATTGAATGTTTTGCATGTTATTTTCTTATTTTCATATGCATACTCTTGTGATCGGTTGAATGCTTAAATTTGATTATTAAGATTAGTTGTTGAAAAGGTTTTAAGGTTGAAAATTTTTAAGGGACCTGAGGTAATTGATTCACCTCCCCCCCTCAGTTAACCAACAATTGGTATCATAGAATTTGGTGCTTAGTGTACACGCTCAAATGGTACACTTCTCTAAGTCATTACATCCAAGGGAAACCTTAGAAAGTGACCTAGAGCTCTCTATGTATGGAGTTGCAAGATTATTTTAAGTTTGTTCTCAACTAGAGCTATTAAGCTAATGACCTTGCTAGTCAACCACACAATGAGAGATTCAAATGAAGACAAGGGAAAGAATGCCAATATCCCCAAGAATCACTATGAAATGCAAATGCAAACTAGATTAAGATGAATATGCAAGCTAGAAATGAGAGATGCAATATAAGCTATGGAAATGAAAGTATAAGCTATGCTATGAAAAGGAAAGTACAAGTATTACCAAGCCTTCCTAGTTAAACTAGATGAGTTACTCTAAAGCTTGAAAGGAAATCTAAACTATGAAAGCATAAACATGAAGCTACTATGCATGAATGAAACTAAGAATGGAATGTAGATGCAAAAGCCAAGAATGCTCCAAATCTTCAAAAGCTCCAAAGTGACCTAGAAAACTTGCAGCATAACATTAGCATAAAAGATTGATTATGCAAATGAGAAAGAGAGCTCTTCTTTTATAGGAAATGAGAAAGAATGGACCATGGAGATTAAGAGGCAAAAGATTTAATAAAGGGTGGAGCTTGAAAGAGGAGCAATCCATGTGCACAAATATCCTCCAATGAGAAAATAAGAGTTGACTTTTGTGTCCATATGAGACAAAAAGTGCTTTTCTTCTTTTTATAAAATAAGAATAATACTTTATTTGTGCAACTTAGGATAAGAGGAAAGGTGGGGGATTTTTATTTAATAAAATGGGAGGAAATTCCTTTTAAATAAATAAAGACTTTAGGATAAAATGGTTAGCCCAAGGAATAATCAAAAATGATAAAATAGGATTTGATCAAGAAAATTGATATAATTGAAAAATGCTGATTTTTGAAAATATTGATTCAGGGATTTGATAAATTGCTGAATGGGGGCCCAAAGTCTAGGCGACCATTTTAGGGTGCATACACTTAGAAGTAAAAGTATAAAATACTTAAGCTAAAGATCGTAAGATGTATAGGAGAGAAGTACCGAAATTTAACAAGGAGGACTTCCCTACATAGCAAAGAAGAATGAAGTTACACCTATCTATAATTGGATATTATGCACTCTACTATTTTGAAAATGACTACACTCCACCACCTCCTGGACCTAAGATAGTTGATCAGATGAGAGAAAATTAGGAACATGACTTAGTAATTATTGAGATTGCTTCTTCCTTGACTGATGTCAATTTTAATGACATGAATGATAAGAAGGACGAGAAGGAGAATCGATACCGAAGGTTTAGAGACTACAAGGATAAGGGAAAGAAATCATGCTACCTAGATAAGGAAGGACTAACCGATGATGAATCCGATGACACAAATGAAGGTGAGGAAGTGGTTTATGTTTCTATGAAGGATGATTCAGAAGAAGAAAGGTATGAAGATGAAAAATCCCTTATTTCTCAAATTAGTAAAAATGACACATGGATTATTGATAGTGATTGTTCACATCATATGGCTGGTGATAATTCATATAAATGTTGAAAACTTAAAAGAATATGATGGAGGATTTGTTAGATTTGGAAATGATGTTCCATGTTCTGTAAAAGGAAAGGGATCCGTTATGATGAATGAAAAGATTACGTGTGATAATTCTTATTGGGTTCAAGGACTAAAGTAAAACTTGTTGAGTGTAGCACAATTGAATAATATAGGTCACCGACTAGAATTTCATAACCAAAAGGTGAAGATCTATGATGTTGCTAGAGATTTTATTGGCACTGATGAACAAACCAAAGGTAAATTATTTTTTATCTGAATTATAATGAAAATGTGTGTCTGATTGCAATAAGTGAAGATTCTTGGTTATGGCATAGAGTATTATGTCATGTGAATTTTGATAACATGATCAAGGTTAGTAAGAAGAAAATATTTGAAGGTTTACCGAGATTAAGCAAGCTAGATAAAGTTATGTGTAAGGAATGTCAAATCGGTAAGATGAAAAAATCAAGTTTTTCAAGAAAGTATTACTCATTTAATGGTATATTAGAGTTAGTTCATACTGATCTCTATGGCCCTTTGAGAGTACAAATTTATTATGGTGATCTATATTTCATTTTGTTTGTTAATGATTACTCAAGGATGATGTCTATAATGTTTCTAAAAGAAAAGTCTGATGCATTTCAAATGTTCAGATGGTACAAGGAAAGAGTTGAGAAGTAAATAGATAAGAAAATGAAGTGTTTAAGATCAGATAGAGGAGGTGAATTTATCTTTGATGAATTGATTGTCTTCTACAATGAAAATGGAATCAAAAGATAAGTCTTTGGATTGATAAATCCACAACAGAATGACATAGCTAAAAGAAGGAACAAATCAATAGTTGATTGTGCAAGAAGATTATTGATTGAGGAGGTTGCAAAAACATTCTAGAGAGAAGCCATTAGAACTGTTGTTTACACCCTCAACCGAGTACAACTGAAGAAAGGTACAAATAAAACTCCCTATGAACTCTGGTATGGGCATACACGTAATGTTAACTACTTTAAAATCTTTGGAAGTAGGTGTTACATTTTAAAAGATAATAGGAATGGAAATTTTGATTCTAAAGAAGATGAAGGTATATTCCTAGGATACTCCACAAAGAAAAAGCTTATAAATGTCAGAATAAGGCTACTAACAAAATTGTGGAAAGTGCAAATGTAAGGATTGAAGAGTTTGTAGATAAAAATGAAGCAGATAGAAAAAAGGAACCAAAAGATTATCAAATATTTGTATATGTACAAGTTTTTGGTACTTTACTCGAGAAGCAAGAAGAAACTGAGGAACCAGTTGAAGCCCCACTGAGAGAAGAAAATGTTGAATAAAAAAGAATCGAGCCAATACTAGAAATGTATGTCAGAGGGAACCACTCACCGACTCAAATAATTGGATATAAGAATGTAGGATTCATGCCAAGCGTAAGTTGAGAGACAATGGATGTTTGATTTCTGAATTTGAGCCTAGATTAGTCAAGAATGCACTTGAAAATGAAGATTGGGTTAATGCAATGAAAGAAGATATTGATCAGACTGAAAAGAATACTACTTGGTCACTAGTACCGAGACCTAAGGATAAGAATTTTATTGGTACAAAGTGAATTTTCAAAAATAAACTAAATGAAAATGGAGATGTGATAAGGAATAAAGCTATACTAGTATGCAAAGGATATGCTTGGGAGGAAGGTATTGACTATGGTGAGGTATTTGGCCATGTTTCTAGATTAGAAGGTGTGAGAATTCTACTTTCATATGTAGCTTATAAATATTCTAAGGCTTATAAAATAGATGTAAAGTCTTCATTTTTTAATGGAATACTAGAAGAAGAAGTGTGCATTGAGAAACTAGAATCAAAGGTCAGAAAAACATGGTATGTAAGCTACACAAGGCATTGTATGCTTTGAAATAGGCACCTCGAGCATGGCATGAAAGAATCCACTCATATCTAATGAGAATAGGTTTCATTAGAACTAGTGATAACAGTAATGTGTACTTGAAAATTGAATCTGAAGATAAGGTGTTCATAGCTAAAATCTGTGAACTGATAATATCATATTTGGAGGAAATAAGTCAATGTGTAGATCATTTGTTGATGAAATGAGGAAGGAATTTGAAATGTCAATGATTGGAGAGATTAAATTCTTCATTGGATTGTAAATTTAATAGATCAAGGATGGAATATACATAACACAATCAAAATACATCAAAGAGATCCTGAAAACTTTTGGGATGGAAGACTCAAGACTGGTTGGTACACAGAAGATTACTAGATGCAAATTGTCAAAAGAAGATGACTCTACCAAGGTGAATGAAACTCTGTATAGATCCATGATCAGTAAGTTGCAATATGTTGTTCATAGTAGGCTATATATTGCACATGTTGTTGGTATTGTGGCAATATTTTCTTCTAATCCTAAATAGACACATATGATTGTTGTGAAGAGAATCTTTAGCTATCTGAAAGGAATCGAGAACTATGGATTATGGTACAAAAAAGATGGATATTATGAATTGAAAGTGTATACTAATGCTAATTGGGTAGGTAATGTGGATGATAGGAAAATTACAAGTGGAGGAGATTTCTTACTAGGAGAAAGACTAGTGACATGGATAAGAAAAAAGAAAAGTTGCATTTCACAGTCAACTATTGAGGGAGAATATGTTTCTGTTGAAATCAATTGTTCTAACATTGTTTGGATAAAACAACTACTTGAAGAGATGCAAGAGGAAATAGATGGTCATGTGACAATATATTATGATAATAAAAGTGCTATAAACATTTCAAAGAACCCAGTGATGCACTCAAAGACAAAGAATATATCAATCAAGTATTATTATTTGAGAGAAAAGATACAAAAGAAAAATGTAAAGCTAGAATATGTAAAATTTGAGGAACAAATTACTGATATATTCACAAATCCATTACCTAAGGATGGTTTTGAGTACCTAAGAGGTAAACTAGGGGTCATTCCCCTATCTAATGTTCATTAGAGAAAGATGCAAGCTGCATAAATTAATGCTTTATCAAATTATCTATTTGTGAGTTGATGCAGATATTCACTCTTTAGGAGCAACCTAAAGTTGTGAGAAAGATATGAGGAAACAAAAATAATTGATACAAGAAAGGTACAAGGCACAACTACAAGGACAGTAGTTTTAGATTAAGGTTTTGTAGTTACCTTAGGCATTGTTTTCAAAGGGGGAGAGATATTAATGAGGGAGAGATGACTGTGTAAGAAGAAAGGGGGAGAAATAAAGGGAGAAGAACTATTGAATGAAGACAATGAAGAAAGAATAGAATATAGTTGAAGAATGAAGATTACTGGTATTGGATGGTATATTTTAGATGTGAGATGTGTTTCATGAGATATATATAATGTGCTTCCATCAATGCCAAAGAGGGAGATTGTTACCCTAATTACTATTGATACCCAAACTGATGATGATAATGAACAAGGTTAGTAACCAAGCAATGAAAGGTGTGTAGAAGTATTAGATCAGTTGTTATGTTGTCATTGATATCAAGTCTATTGACTTACTACTTTATGCAAGTTTTCATATCAATCTAAAATATGTGGTGTTGAGTAAAGAAATGGTTGGTAAAGATAGAATATGAAATGAAGAAGTGATGTTAAGTGTGTGAGCTTAAATGGGCAATTGGTGAATCAGTATTTGACAAGGTAATATTGGTTTGATTATTTTACATGATTTGATGAAGTGTTAGAATGATGCACAAGTCAATTATATTTGTTGGTAAGTAAAGATATCAGCTAGATACATTTAACCAAGAAGTTGATAATCGAGGAAGATGTTAATTGATTAAATGTTAACCGAGAAGGTACACTTAACTGAGAATATGAAGTTGGTTTGTTAAACAAGAAATCAATTAAAAGAAGACATCGAGTGAGGATTTGGATTGATCTAGAAGATTATAAGGATGAAAAAAATTCAGTTAATGAAGTCAACGGATCAAAAATGTTAGGTACAAATAAATGCTGAAGATTTAATGATTGGTTTGAGATCCAAGAAAAGTTCAAGTTCCAAGGTGAAGATACAACCGAAAAGATTCATGAAACATGTTACCGAGCTACAAATACATTGAATTTTGATTGAGATCTGATCGAATGGATGAGATTAATTCAAGAAAACCCTAATGAATAGGATTAAGCATAAAAAATTGTCTATAGAAAGGATGATCAAGATGGTAATATTCTTGATAGCTAGTGTAGATAGATGAATAAGTACAGAAGGGTACTTTGAGCATAATAGAGTTGAAGAAAAGTGTGAATCAAGTGAAGGAAAGTGATGAGATGAAGAGTGAGTGTTGATTAGCCAGAAAAGAAGAGTTTGAAGAAGACAAATGAGTAGAAAGGATATCTAAACAAGCAAAGCGAGTTGCATATTTTATCAAGTCATTTCATTGTTACTTTCTAACCATTGTAGTATAAAATCTCTTAAAAGAGTGGATTTAACAGTCCTATTTCTAAATCCTTTGTAAGGTGGCATTCTAACAAATGTACTAAGTCCTCTAATAAGGTCACTCATTATAGGGTGACAGATCTAGTTGATCTTTGGTGAAAATCCCCTAATAGGGTCACATCTAGAAAATGTGTTTTGTAACTTTTAACTGGGTTGGATCTTAACCGAGCTCACTTCAGAAGAGTGAATTATTTGTGGCTGATAATTCCCGTAGTGGGTTTTACCCAAATTGAATTTCTACGTTAATACTGGAGTTAATGTGTGATTGAATGTTTTGCATGTTATTTTTTTATTCTCATATGCATATTGTTGTGGTCAATTGAATGCTTAAATCTGATTATTAAGATTAGTTGTTGAAAAAAATTGAAGGTTGAAAATTTTTAAGGAACGTGAGGTAACTGATTCACCCCTAAACCCTAAACCCCTCCCCCCCCCCCTCCAGCAAATATTTCAAAACTAAATAGAATACTAAATACACCATTTAAATAGTAAATCTAAATCTAAATAAAATACTAAATCTAAATCTAACTTTAAATACTAATTCTAGATCTAAATGTAAATACAACATTTAATATATAAATGTAAACATAACATTTAAATCTGAATCTAAAAATGACATTTTAAAAGTAAATAAAAAAACCAAATCCAAAAAATAAATGGCTTACCTTGAAATCTTTTTAGTTGTTGTTGAAATCTCTTTGCTACTCCAAATCTCTCTGATGTTTACTCATGTTTGCAAAACAAAAATGAAATGGGAAGAGGGGTCTTTCATAACCTCTCTGGGTCTCCTCATTTTTTAAAAAGTATGGCTCTTTGCATTCCTTTGTGACTTTTTGAATTCCTCTCTTGAAAACAATAAATCTGAAAAAGAAGTAAATCAAAAAAAACCTATTGTTGGGCATTGAAGAATATGTTTTTAAAAAAAATTAAAAGCCCATGCATTTGGGCATTATGAATTTTAAAAAAAAAATTAAAAGCCCATTCATTTGGGCATTTTCAAATTTTAAAAAAAAATTGTTTCCTTTTTTTGAATGTCATTTGGCATTTCTTTTTTGAATTCGGCCTTTTATAGCCCTTTTTGAATTTTAGAATGTCATGTGGCATTTCAAATGTAACTGGCCACTAATCTTTTTTCTTAACACGAAATATGCAAAAGCATATTCTCGTGCTGGAATCCATGTTGTCTCTATATAGACGTTTGTCAGCATAAATATTTATATATATTTTGCACATTTATAAATATATATACATATTTACACACATATGTATATATACATATTTATGCACATTTAAAGAAATATTTAAAATACTTTTATATATTTATACACATTTATGCACATGTATCAACATTTATACATATTTATAACATTTATAAATATTTATACACTCTGGGGTGTAGGGAGGGCTTTTGGTGATGTGGAGGGGTGTGCACAAGTGTTTATTGAATTGGCTTATCTATGCCCGTGTGGCACACCATTATAGTAAATTTTCTATTATACTAGCTTATATATATATATATATATATATATATATATATATATATATATATATATATATATATATATATATATATATATATATATATATATGCCAAGAGTAATCCTTCTCGAGGTGCCTATTTTCATCAAATTGCATGGTTTGTGTGGCTTAGGATTGATGAAAATAGGTGCCTCGAGAAGGATTACTCTCAGCATATTATATGTATAGGTATATATAAGCTAGTAGCAATCGTGGCGCAACATGGAAGACATTTTCTAATTTTTAATTTTGTTAAGGTTACTATTAAATTATTATTTTAATTTTTAATTTTTATTTTATGCGTTAATTATACAAATTTTAATATATAATTATATCAGGGTTAGAATTAGTGTTAGGGTTACTATTAGGGTAAGGGTTAGTATTAGGGTTAGCATAAGGGTTAGTGTTAAGGTTGGCATTACGATTAGGGTAAATGATCTAAGTAGGGTTAGGGTTAGTATAAGGGTTAGTGTTAAGGTTGGCATTACGATTAGGGTAAATGATCTAAGTAGGGTTAGGGTTAGGGTTAGGGTGTACGGTTTAGAGTTATGAGTAGTATTTTGTTAATGTTTAGGGTTAGGGTAAGATTAAGGTCGTAGTTAGGATTAGGATGTAGGGTTTAGAGTTAGTATTAGTATCATACTTAGTGTTACATTTAGGGTTATAGTTGGGGTAAGGGTTTAGGGTTAGGGTTAGGGTTAGGGTTAGGGTTAGGGTTAGGGTTAGGTTAAAGTTAGGGTTAGGGTTAGGGTTAGGGTTAGAGTCAAGTTTAGTAATGTGTGTGTGAATTTTGTACCTAGTTGTAGACACAACACTTCAGTAAAACATTAGAGGTTAGCTAAAATCAAAATCGTGCAGTGAAATGGAAATTAATCTAACCAGGTGATTTACTGCCTTCTAATAGATGCGAGTATGTATTCTCAGATTGGACCGAGATCAATGACCTTGATGACACCTAAATGAAGGATTTGAATGCAAAATCTAGATATGAGATGAATGCAAATTAATCTATATTTTTGGTTTTTCTGTGCAATAAGATGAGATAAACTAATATGAATCTATTCTAGATGAAAAACTGATATGCAAATTAAGCTACAATGAATTGCAAAATAAGATTGATCTCACAAAAGTTGTTGATTTGAAAAGAAGCTTCAATTCTTCAGATGTTGATTCACCGGTGTGATTGTGCAAATTCGTGGATTGATTTTGGCAAAGTAAGTATGCAAACTTGTGAGATGAATTATGAAGAGCTGAGCCTTGATTTTATAGAAATCCAAGGCTTTGGGGATGCATGGAAAAAGCCATAAATCACTAGGGTTGATTTTTGAGTCAACAAGGAATTAAAGATAGTTACTCACAAAAAATCATGCAAAAATAGCCTTTTGATTTAAATCAGAAGTTGAGATCATCTTTTAACTCAAAAGAGAGTTGAGTTTATTTTTAAAACAACTTGAATTGATTTTCTGATTTAAAGTTTAACTATTTTTTGGATGTGCATAATAATTATGAATTAAATAAATAAATAAAGTGATTTATCCTCAACTTAACTAATTTTAAAAATAAAATAATTGATTTATGGGTTAATCAATTATAAAATCAAACTTTTATTCCAAAACTATATTATTAAATTTGACAATTGACATTAATTAACTAAATAAGAATTTAATCAATTAGTCATAAGATATTTGATTTATTGTCAAAATTTAAATAATACAATTTAGGAATAAATATAATTAAATCCAATTAAATAATTAAGTGGCAGTATTAAATCTAATTAATTAAATATTTAGAATATTCAATTAATCAAACTTTGGGATAAATAGGATTTATCACCAAATAATCATTAAATTAAAGATAATTAGGATAAATACGAATAAGGAATATTCTCCGATGCAGAATTTAGGATAATCAATTAACATTCGATAATGTTTCGATGTGCCTTAGGTTAGTACTTTGATGTCGATTTCGTTCGATGTGTCAATGTAGGAGGTTAATGAACCTATAGCCCATTTTTGGGGTATTACATTTTGCCCCTCTTTGAATTGTTGTGCGAAGCACAGTGGTTCAAAGACAGTCTGTGTATGATGCATGAAACTGATGTTTGAAATTGGAATTGATATGAAGCAGGAACTTATTGAAATTGATATGAAGATATTAGGTCCTGAATGACCAAAGATAATGTTAACTATAACAGCAATGAACCGATGATTGTGAAAAAGTGTCAAAACGCCTAATTCTGAACCTTATGATTGTGAAGAAGTGAGTGACCGATTCCAAACCTGATTGTCGATAAGAATCACATTGGTATCACATTTGAACCCTTCAGTTATGAAGAACCAAGGAAATAACACTAATGAACCGATGGTTACGAAAAATTGATACAGTTTACAAGATTAAGAGAATGCCAGATTGATATGGATCTTGATGAATCTGATATGCCCTAAGCGATGATTGATTTTCCCCGAGCGATGAGGTCTTTTTGATGAATCAGTAACTAGACGTGGTTGTTGTCTTGATTACTGAGGAAAGATATGATTTCAGATTTAGATTACAGACTTGAATGATGTGCAATACCATGCCCCCTTCGAGATTAAAATAGAAATCTGACAAGAAAAGTCAATGTTATAGTTTAGAAGCATGTTAATTGATTTGAGAAGTGGTTATACATGTTTGAGAATGTGTTATGCATCGTTTAGAGGTCCAGAAGACCAAGTTTGACTAGGTTAAACCATGAGTTGACCATGGTTGACCAAGTTGAAATTTTGATAGTTTGATGTAAGATAATCAATTAAGTTGAATTTTGGACTTCTTTGATGATTGAAGGTTGATTGTGAAAGTAGTTAATAATATAAATAATCTCAGATTTTGATTTTGATCCCGAAAAAGGATTCTACTTGCTATTTCATTGGATGGACCTTCGTGTAAGATTCAGCTCTTGTAGTCATGTTTAGCATTTTTATTTTTTTAAAGAATCGTTTAAGTGTTCAAACAATTTGTGAGATCATGCAAAGTGCAAAATGAAATGCAGAATGAAATGCAAACCTAGGACCTAGGACCTAGTCACTGATCATGTGTTGATTCATTCTCATCATTGAACTTTTTAGGTAACCGGATAAATCAATACAATGCCCACTAGTTAGGAAACTATAGACATATGAATATTGATTTGTATGCGCAAGAATCAATACAAAGCCCACTGGTTAGATAATCATGAACATATGAATATTGATTTTATTTTGAAATGTTAGAGTAGATATAAGCACCAAGGCACAAACACCAAAATGACCTGAATATCATGTCCATTTTAATATTACAATTTGTATAAGCATCAAAACATAGACATCGTGATGACCATAATACACCTTGCGTGTACAAACACATCAAGAAGTCAAGAGATTATTCTAAAGCCAATGTGAATTACCCGTAGTGACCCTTTATCATTCACATCCTTAGGTAAGATCACGTTTCATAGCAGGACAAAGAACTCACTCAAAGATAATAGTTAGATCAAACTTCCTTGGATTGTCTGGGTATCAATGGTCGAGGTACGCATGGCCATCCAATTCGAGATAGAGGCTCTTACAGTCGGACACCATTTCAATCCAAAATTTCCAAAGTTGTTAGATTTTCACATACAAGCAGAAAACAAAGAAAAGATTATGCCCCCAGTCATCACTCTCTAAATCTTGTAAAGGACATCATCGAAGAGCTCATGGGAACAAAATATGCAAAAATCTCAATGTGAATCAGTAAGCATACAAGGAGATAAAAGCATGTAAAAAGCATAGATTGTTTTCAGTTTGTGTTTGATGTTTGATTGCGTTGTTGTAGATGCAAAATCCTTTCTGGAGACAAGACTGACTGACTGACTTGAATGAAGCTTCAAAGGACTCTGACTAGATATGACTCATCTAAGGTATACTGGAGACCACATTGATTGCCCCCAAGTGTTAAGCATTGATACGATACGGACGCTTGAGCTGATTGGTGTACAGACTGACTTATTGAAAATAGGAATGCAGAAACAAACTGGGAGATATGTACAAACTAAAGCAAGACTGAAAGCTGGGAAGGACCAAGATTGTGCTGATAGATGGAGTGTTTTGAAACAAGTGGCACCCGTTTGCTGGGTTTTCACCATCTTGGCAGAGATTCTATTTTTGCTACCAAGGCGCCTATTTCCAGGTTTTCACCAAGGCACTTTTTCTTTTTCTCATTTTTTTGTATTTTTCATTTTTTTTAATTTTTTTGTACTTTTGATATTTTTAATTTTTTTGTGAATCAAGGCACCTATTGCTAGGTTTTCACCAAGATGTTCATTTTTTAAGGACTTTTTCCAATTTTTAAGATTTTTTCAGGACATTTGACCATAGACTGAATGCCTTAGGCATAGAATTTCTTCAGATGGAGAACATTGATTGGTTCTCGGAGCTGTTCTCCTTCAGTCATTGAGAGTTGATAGGCACTAGAGCCAAAAGTACCAATGATTACAAAGGGACCCAACCATTTGGGTTCAAACTTCCCCTTGCGTTCTCGATGTGATTGATTTTTAGGATTTTCTCTCAAGACTAGATCGCCAACCTGAAATTCTCTGTGTCTGACTTTCTTGTTGTAACCTCTAGACATTCTCTTCTGATATATTCTGAGATGATCATACATTGCTTGTCTACGCTCATCTAGTAGTTCAAGTTCTTACAACCTAGACACTTTGTAGTCATCATCAATTACTAGACCATGCATTCTGATTCTTAGTGATGGGATTTCAACCTCAATAGGTAGTACCACTTCAGACCCATAAACTAAAGTGAAAGGTGTAGCCCTAGTAGGTGTTCTGATACTTTTTCTATAGGCCAAAAGAGCTGGATTGATCATGAGATGCCAGTCTCTTCCTATTTTATTAACTGTACGGTGCAAGATTTTCAATAGATTCTTGTTAGAAGCCTTTGCTTGTACATTCCCTTGAGGATACTAGATAGATGACCAATGTTGTGTAATCTTTAATTTGGCACATAGATCATCTAGATCTTTGCTCTTGAATTGTCCACTGTTATCTATGATTATGGAATGAGGTATCCCATATCTGCATATGATATAGTTCAATATGAACATAGATATTTGTTTTCTAGTTGCTTGTGTCAAAGGTACTACTTCTACCCATTTTGTAAAATAATCTATAGCCATGATTATATGGGTATGTCCATTAGAAGAATGAGGATGTATAGCTCCTATAAGATCAAAGCCCCACTAGTGAAAAGGCCATTGAGTAGTGAAGGGAATTAGATCTCTCCCTGGAGCATGAATTAAGTTGCCATGCACTTGGCACTTTTGACAGTTCTTAGCAAACTTGATAAACTCTTTCTCCATTTTAGGCCAATAGTACCCAGCCCTAATAAGTTTTTGAGCTAGTGTTAAACTGTTTGAGTGTGACCCACAAATACCTTTGTGGACTTCCTCTAATGCACGTTGAGACTCTTCTCATTCTAAACATCTAAGTAGTGTACCATCTAGACCTCGTTTGTACAGATCATGACCAATGATGACATATCAGGAGGCATTACGAATAAGGTATCTATTTTCATGGTGGTTGAAGGTAGCGGGAATGATTTGGTCTTGGAGATAGGAAAAAAGGTTTTTGTATCTGGATGAATCATGACCAACAATAGTAGAGATCATGCGGGTTTCAGGGGAATCATATGCAGGATAAGATAGTGCTTCCACCAGGAACTCGTAGCGTAGCTCATGTTTAGGCTACTGTAATAGAGTAGATAGCGTTGCCATTGCATCGACAGCCTTGTTCTCTATTCTAGGAATTTGCTCAAATGAGATAGATATGAAATACTTCTTTAGATCATCTAGCATTCTCTTATAAGGAATGAGCTTTTCATCTTTAGTTTGGTACACATCATTGACTTGATGGATAACAAGTTGAGAGTCTCCATGAATGTGTAATTCTGTTATTCTCCACTCAATTGCTAGTTTCATGTCATTAAGAAGGGCTTCATATTCTGCAATATTATTTGTGCAAGGGAACTTTAATTTGAATGCTTTAGGTATGGAGTATCCTTGAGGAGTTATAAATAATATGCCTGCTCCTAATCCATTTTGTGTATAGGATCCATCAAAGAACAACTGTCATTCTCTAGAAGAGAGTCATGATAGAGGAATCTGGAAATTCCATTTGCATTGGTGTATCATCAATCATAGGTCCATCTGCTAATTGATCAGAAATAACCTATCCTTTGATAGCTTTTCTTTCCACATATTCAATGTCAAATTCACTTAAGAGCATGACCCATTTGGCTAATCTACCCATGAGGGAAGCTTTGCTTAGTAGGTACTTGAGTGGATCAATTTTAGCTACCAAATGTGTGGTATGAGCTAACATGTAGTGTCTCAATTTTTGTGATGCAAAGATCATAGCTAGACAAGCTTTCTCAATCATTGAATAGTTCTTTTCGTATGAAACCAATGTTCTACTGATGTAGTATGTAGCTCTTTCCTTCTTATTCTCATCATGTTGTGCTAGCAATGCCCCCAGTGATGTATCTATTGCGGAGACATATATTATCAATGGCTTCCCTTGAATAGGAGGCATCAAGATAGGAGGATTTGATAGATATTGTTTGATATGGTCAAAGTTCTTCGCACATTCTTCATTCCATGCAAAGGTCACACCTTTATGTAACATTTTTGTAAAAGGTTGTGATATGGCTGCTAGCTGTGATATGAATCTTTTGATAGATTGTACTCATCCTTGCAATGTCCTCATTTGACTAATATTCTTTGGAGGTTGCATCTCCATTATAGCCTTTACTTTAGCTGGATCAACTTCAATGCCTTTCTTTGAGACTATGTATCCTAAGAGTTTTCTAGAAGTGACACCAAAAGCACACTTCTTAGGATTTAGTCTGAGACTAAATTTTTCCATTCTATCTAGTATCTTGCTCAAGTCATTTAGATGTTCATCTCTAATCATATATTTTTCTAAAGTATCATCAACATAATCCTCCATAGTCCTATGCATCATGTCATGAAAAATAGAAGTCATAGCTCTCTGATATGTAGCACCAGCATTCTTAAGCCCAAATGGCATGACATTACAACAGAAGGTACCCCATGCACATGTGAAAGCAATTTTCTCTTGATCCTCTAGAGAAATTTTTATTTGATTATATCCAGAAAAACCATCCATTAAGGAATACATCTCGAAACCCGCAGTCATGTCCACTATCATATCAATGTTAGGTAGTGGAAAATCATCCTTAGGGCATGCTCTATTCACATCTCTAAAGTCTATGCACACTTTGATTGATTTGTCTAGTTTAGAAATAGGTACAATATTAGAGATCCATTCTACATAATCAATAACTCAGATGAATCTAGCTTTTAGGAGCTTCTCTAATTCAGCTTTTACCAAGAGTGCAACATGAGGATGCATCTTTCTCAATTTTTTCTTAATAGGTTTGACATTTGGAGCTATAGATAAATGGTGCATTATAAGATTAGGATCCAACCCTAGCATATCTAAATATTTCCATGCAAATTTGATCTTCTTCTCTATTAGGAATGTTGTAAATTTTTGCTTATCTTCTTCTGATAAAGATTGTGCTACATGGATCAATTGTGGCTCGTCTGTTGTTCCCAAATTGATAGATTGAGTGGGCTCAATTAGAACTGGAGATTTATCCTATAAATGACTCAGAAGGACATCAAATATCTCATCCTTAGGTGTCTCAAAGAGGTTTTCACCTTCGATTACATCTTTTATTTTTACTTTTGTAGGTTCTGAGACTGCCACAAAGTGGTTTTCACCCTCAGAACTCCTTTTCTTTTTATTCTTATTCTTATTTTTCTGACTAAGATACTTGATGTCTGACTCCATCATGCTAACACTCGGTTCACTGATGGAAGTCCTCATAGGCTCAACTGCATTGAGGTAGCAAGCAAGGGCATAGTCATTCGGGAAGGTATAAATACCATGGCTTGAATTTGTGGAGGTTTGATCAAGAAGTTCAAGATTTTGGATAGTCAAAATGGGGAAAGATTGGGAGATAGTGTTTATGGATATGGATCTATCATCATTGGTCCTAACTTGACTCTCGAGCTCAAAGGTGATATTAAAACTTAAGACATTCAATTTGTGAATAGGCTCAATGTCATTGTGGGATTCCAATTCAGCCATAGGTGGATCAAACTCATTAAGTTCATTACTTCACTCTAGACTTACATTGGGTTTAGGTCCATATTAGTGAATAACATCAATATGTTTCTCTGTAATAAGCTCATCTTCCTCTGGAATGACTCCCCGTTCATAGTCATTAGATTTTAGATTCATCTTCTGACTCAAGACCTCTAGGAAATCTTAGGACATGCGTATAGTTAGGATGAACACCCCAAAAAGAGTTACCCTCAATTTCTGATTTGAATTTATACTCATGGGAATCTATCTCAGAATAACTACCACCTTCCTCTTTGTCTATTTAATTATCTTCGAGATTAGTTGGTTATTGTGTTGCAACTATCTCTTGCTCTATAGTAGGTTCTTGTGTTTCTACTACATTGATTCTTTTTATTGGATCATCTTTAGCTTCAAGGAGGTCTTTGATTTCCTTAGGCAAATGCTCATAAGGAATAAGTTTTGAGCTGTTTGAATCACTATCTGATGGTTTAGTTTCTTCCTTCTTAAGAAGGGGTTCTCCGGGTGTGATTTTCTCTATGACATGAGAACAATTACCTTTGAGGTGGAAGGGTTTCTTTTTAAAGCCCGAGCCAACAGTATCTTTCTTTTCCCTACCAGTATGTGAAATAGGTGTCACAAGACCTTTTCCTCTGACTCCTAGAGGTCCTTTACCTAGATGTCCCATTTTAACTATCAATTTATCTCCTGGACCATATGATTTAGAAGGGATTTTGGATACTATAGAGTCACTGGTTTGAACAACTTGAGATTCAGGTTCATCCTTGTATATCCATGCAAGCATAGCTTCATTGTCTTCAAATTCTTGCTTGGAGACTTGTTCTACCACAAAATTTCTTTTATATGCCTCAAGAGGTTCTTTAGAGTCTGGTTTGGACTGTTTTAAAGATTGTCCATAAGACTTAGGTGAGATAGGGAGAGATTTCAAAGATAAGACTAGCTCTATAGTATATTCTCCCATACCATTTTCTTTTTTATTGACCTCTTTTGCAATGTCTTCCATTTTAGATGTGGATGCTTCTTTTGTTGGCTTAAAAGAAGATTCTATGTTATTAGGCACAAGTTTATCTACATTTTCCTTCAATGTATTGGAAGTGGTGGATATGTTTGCTGGAATAGTGACCTCTACTCCTTCATAAGAAAATTTCAAACATTGATGGTATGTAGAAGGTATAGCTTGCATTTAATGTATCCATGGTCTCCCTAGAAGAATGTTGTAAGCCAAAGGTAGATCAATAACTTGACATATAGTATCCCTGATAACTGGACCTACTGTGATACGTAAGACAATGGTGCATTTAGAAGATCTTTCTTGTTCATCATAGGCTTTGATAGTTATTTTCTTTCTAGGATCAATAGCCAATTCTAAAAATCCCAATTGTGTGACCAAGCTGTAAGAACAAATGTTTAGGCCAGCACCCCCATCTATCAACACACATTTGACTCAATGGTTCTGGATCAAGACTTCTATATGCAAGGGCTAGTTATGTGGGTGACTCAAGGAGTTGTCATCTTCCTCTGAAAAGGAGATATATTGTGGAGATGTAAGATGTCCAACCATAGTCTAGAACCTATCTAAATCAAGGTCATCAGGAACATTGGATCTGAGAAAAGCTTTTTCTAGAATAGCTCTATGATCTGGAGATATCCAAAGTAACTCAAACATGGAGATTTTTGCATTAGTGTGTTGGAGTTGTTGAACAATGCTATAAGATGTTGGCCTCGTATCCTTAGGATTGGAAGATTTAAAAGTAGCCTTCTATTTGGAAGCGGAAGAAAGATTGAAGGGCATCTTAGGGACATTTGATGAATCTGGGATTTGTCCATTTAGATGTGCCTAAGCTTGTGATCGAGTAACTATGTTAGCAGAAGGATGATCTTTATCTCTTTGTACAATTGTGATGACATTGCAATGCTCAGAGAGACAAGGTTCAACCATATTGATAACAGCATTATTTCCAGGGTAAGCATAATTGACCTTTGCCCCCATATTAGGCTGAGAAGATGAAACTTCTTGATCATGTTTTGGAAATGGTTCTGTGAATGCTGTATGATCATTATTTCTCGTATGATTTTCAATCATGATGTCTCCCTTATCAATCAGATCTTGAATAGTATGTTTCAAGTGTAAGTAGTTATTAGTTTTGTGACCTTTACCCCGATGGAAATCACAAAATTCATTCTCTCTCCACCATTTTGGTTTAGGGTCAGGATCAAATTGTCAGATCTCAGGAAAAGAGATGATGTTATTAGCTAGCAGAGTTCTCATAGCTGATTCCAAAGATTCTCTAAGAGGAGTGAACTTTTGTTTATTATCAGCGGACCAAGATTTGTATTCTGGCTTCTTTTGAGATGGTTCAGACACCTTTTACTCTGAAGCTTTGATGGCTTGGGTACCAATAGTTAGATTGAAAGCTGGTGCCTTTGATGGGGCACAGATAGTATCAACAATGCCATCTATGATGATGCCTTTATTCTTGTTCCAATTTTTGTTCTTATCTTTAGACCTGGATCCTGATTCATACTTGTCCTTTTGAAGTGTGATGTCTCCTTTTTTCACAAGTACCTTTTCAATTTTGATCGCATTGTCTACCATCTTATCAAAAGATGTATGATCTTGCATTTGTAAAGGTTAGTTGATCTCTGGGACAAGATTATTGATGAAGATTTCCAGTTTCTTAGTTTCTGGAATAGGCCTAGCATATAGAGAGAATTTCTTCCTCCATCTCTTGAGAAATGTCAGGAATGGTTCTCTTGGATATTGTTTGAGATTGCAGATATCAATCATGGTGACCGGATGTTGGATGTTGTAGGAGTATTGTTGATAGAGCAATTTGATCAAATCCTCAAAATTTTTGATAGTAGAAGGAAACCTAGAGAACCAATGAATGGTTGCTCCCCCCAAAGATCGAGGAAAGAGATGCATCAAATAAGTTGGTTCATGCATGAACTCCATAGATTGTGTACAAAATTCTCTGACATGATCTTGAGGATCCAAGTGACCATCATACTTATCATATTTAGGCATCTCCACTTTTTTTGGGAATGGTGGCATGTACAAGTCTTTGTCAAATGGAAAAGGACATAGGGCCTCCATGGAGAACTCCTTGGGTTCCTTTTCTTTCTCAAGCTTATTAAGTTTGACTTGCATGGCGTGCATGTGTTTCATCATAGCCAAAATAGGAGTTTCTTCCTCATGCATAATGATATCTTCAACATTAAAGTTGGGAGGACATTTAGCTCCTTGATGAGCTAATTGTACAAAGTATGCTTCTCTATCTTCTTTCAAGAAATGCTTCATCATTCTTTTGAAGTCATCGTCATTTTGATACCGAGCAATTTATTCAGATGTGGGTTCTTGATCTACACCATGTTGAGATTGACCCCTTTGAGAGCCAAAGTTTTTCCCTGCTTGAGACATGGTAGGAGTTTTAAGACTCCCTGGGATAGATCAAGGAGGAGTTTTTTTATTACCTCCGTGAGTTGATGGAGGAGGAATGTAACCAGTTTTCAATCAAAAATTGCAAAGACCGTCATCTTTGTAAAGACCAAAATTATAGAGTTGCTCAAGAGTTGGAGCCTAGAGGGTATTCAAAGGTATGGTATGGGATATTTCTCCAGATTTCTTGTGAGAGGAAGCTCTAGTTTCCACCATTAACCTTGGGTGAAGCAAAAGAATAAGATGAAGACAACTGAAGAAAGATATGATTCAAGAAGATCAAATGACACAACCTTGTCAAGGTTTGATTGATTGAAGTTTAGATTAGATGTAAATGAAGGAGACTGTGCCCTGGATGTATGGGTAGATGACCAAAAGATAGCAGACACGAGTTCACAACATTAGCCATTTTGAAGATGGAGTGAAGATTGATAGTTATGACAAGGTTTTGACACAAGATAAAAAGGACTCAAATCGATAAAATAGAAGACTAAATCAGATTCAAAAGGCCACTTTAGGAAAATGATTGGATTCTCAATAGTTGTTGCTCTATTCCTGACACAGTGATTTTCTTGACAAACTCTGAAAATAGGCTAGAAAAGTTGGGTATATGGCAATTCTGACAACTTTCTAGCAGTTTTTCAAAATTTCTCAAATGACTTTCTACTGGCTCGTACGACAGTGGGTATAGCATGAAATGACAATTGACAAACTACTATGAATATTGCAAAACTTGCACGACAGATGATAGTAGGGTTTTTTAACTTTTTGAATTGACTGGCAGCAAAACTCGTACGACAATATACCAGCTACCATACGACAATCTGGGGGTTCTGAAATGATAATAGCCAAAATTCGTATGACTTTCTGACTTTACAAGATGACTTTTGACACCAGGAAGGTGTTTGACATCAGATTTTGCAATTTTTTAGATTTTCAGTTTCAAATTGTTCACAAAATTGTCTATCCAGATTTGAAGGTTGTATTGGATTGATTCATTCTTCGTAACCAGATAGATCAACAGGCACACAAAATAGCAAGCAAGTGATTTCAAGCACATCTGAAAAAAATGAACAGGGGACAAAGCAACCTTGCACATGAACAATCAAGGGACTGAATTATGCTAATCCCTAGGAGTGCTAACAGTGTATGTTCCAAAAAGTTTTGCAATAATGCACATATTCCTAGAAAATGAAAATTTGGCCTCACTAGGGTTTTTAGTAATGGTCTAACTCTGCAACTTTTGTGATTTCAAGAGGGCGAACTCCAATCCAGGAGCACCAGGGTTTTGACACAGTCCAAGAACTTAATCTTCAGGATCTGATAGCCCAACAAGAGACCACACCTGTGAAGATTTCCTCCACAAGGACATTTATATAGCGGCTGCTACTACCATGGCAAAAATGGCTATTACCGCTTGAGGTTCCATCAATGTGGTTGACCCAATTAAGGGAATGTCCACTATAGTTAACCCTCTCTAAAGGTGACTCACAAAATATACCACATGGAGACTGGTTCCAAATTCAAGGATCTGAGTTTATGATACTACCCAAAAAGGGAGTAGAGCATAGTCCTCTAGCCTTTTCACTTTTAACCCAAACAAAGCAGACAGATTAATCCGACAAGATTATCTCACAAAGATCTATGATGTCAACTACTTATGATCTATCAACCTCTTCGGAGAGATAATGTATCAAAAGTTGAAGACACACAAATCTAGTAGAACGTGAAACACCCTCGGTATCCTCCCTACCTACAAGGGTTCCTTCATTGAGAAGAGTTTCGTTGGGAACCCACTCTCTCAAGAACCACAAATAGTGTTCATAGGGCCTATTTACTATGTGTAACAAAGATGTTGAAAAGCAAATCTATGTTCATTTTTATAGCCCAAAATGAAACCTGTGATATGAAAGTGATAAAGGTCACACAAGCTTGACATGCAAGAGTTCTTTTTAATTCAAATCAAAATGTTATCAGCTGAGAAGATTACCTGAATTCCTCGCAACACGCATAGTAGATTCTTACCTATTTTTAGCAATTCTCACACTTTTCCCAATCAAAATCAGCAGAAGTCAATCAAAAATAGCAAATTTCAATTGTTAATGTTAGCTGTCAGTCCAAATTAGGAAAACAAATATGGAAAACTGCCTGAAAAAGTGAAACGACAATTGAAACCTAGCACTAAAACTCATACGACAGTGGGTCACCTACCAGACGACAATCTAGAAACTCGTATGACAATGGGTATCAGATAATATGATAAAAGAGCTTCCAAATGACACTGTATTGTTGATGGTATGATCCTCGATCAAATCAACTATTGTATGACAGTGGGTACCTCCTAATACAAGTTTCTGACAAAACTCGTATGAAAATTGTATGGACAAAAATTAAAAATCACAGCCTGGAACAGAAAATGACAAGTAGATAATAGAAATTGATAGAAATTGAATGGAAACCCGTTACAGGGCCCCACGGTGGGCGCCAAAAATGTGTGTGTGAATTTTGTACCTAGCTGTAGACACAACACTTCAATAAAATATTAGAGGTTAGCTAAAATCAAAATCGTGCAGTGAAATGGAAATTAATCTAACTAGGCGATTTACTGCCTTCTAATAGATGCGAGTATGTATTCTCAGATTGGACCAAGATCAGTGACCTTGACAACACCTAAACAAAGGATTTGAATGCAAAATCTAGATATGAGATGAATGCAAATTAATCTATATTTTTGGTTTTTCTGTGCAATAAGATGAGATAAATTGATATGAATCTATTCTAGATGAAAAACTGATATGCAAATTAAGCTACAATGAATTGCAAAATAAGATTGATCTCACAAAAGTTGTTGATTTGCAAAGAAGCTTCAATTCTTCAGATGTCGATTCACTAGTGTGATTGTGCAAATTCATGGATTGATTTTGGTAGAGTAAGTATGCAAACTTGTGAGATGAATTATGAAGAGCTGAGCCTTGATTTTATAGAAATCCAAGGCTTTGGGGATGCATGGAAAAAGCCATAAATCACTCGGGTTGATTTTTGAGTCAACAATGAATTAAAGATAGTTAACTCACAAAAAATCATGCAAAAACAGCTTTTTGATTTAAATCAGAAGTTGAGGATCAGCTTTTAACTCAAAAGAGAGTTGAGTTTATTTTTAAAACAACTTGAATTGATTTTTTGATTTAAAGTTTAACTATTTTTTGGATGTGCATAATAATTATGAATTAAATAAATAAATAAAGTGATTTATCCTCAACTCAACTAATTTTAAAAATAAAATAATTGATTTATGGGTTAATCAATTATAAAATCAAACTTTTATTCCAAAACTATATTATTAAATTTGACAATTGACATTAATTAATTAAATAAGAATTTAATCAATTAGTCATAAGATATTTGATTTATTGTCAAAATTTAAATAATACAATTTAGGAATAAATATAATTAAATCTAATTAAATAATTAAGTGGCAGTATTAAATCTAATTAATTAAATATTCAGAATATTCAATTAATCAAACTTTGGGATAAATAGGATTTATCGCTAAATAATCATTAAATTAAAGATAATTAGGATAAATAGGAATAAGGAATATTCCCCGATGCAGAATTTAGGATAATCAATTAAGATTCGATAATGTGCTGATGTGCCTTAGGTTAGGACTTTGATGTCGATTTCATTTGATGTGTCGATGTAGGAGGTTAATGAACCTATAGCCCATTTTTGGGGTATTACAAGTAATATTAGGGTTGTAGTTACGGTTACGATGTAGGGTTTAGAGTTAGCATTGGTATCATGGTTAGTGTTACATTTAGGATTAGGGTTAGTGTTAGGTTTAGGGTTAGTATTAGGGTTAGAATAAGGGTTAAGGTTAGCATTATGATTAGGGTCAATGGTCTCAATAGGGTTAGGGTGTATGGTTTAGAGTTAGGAGTAGTATTATGTTAATTGTTAGGGGTAGAGTTAGGGTTAGGATTAGGGGTTAGGGTTAGGGTTGGTGTTACAGTTAGGGTAAGAATAAGGTCGTGGTTATGGTTACGATATATGATTTAGATTAGAAATAGTATCATAGTTAGTATTACACTTAGGGTTATGATTGGAGTAAGGGGTTAGGGTTAGGGTCAATATTAGGGTTAGGGTTAATAAGATTAGGGTCGTGGTTAGGGTTACGATGTAGAGTTTAGAGTTAGGATTAGTATCATAATAGTGTTATAGTTAGGATTAGTGTTATGTTAATGGTTAGGGTTAGGGTTAGGATTAGGGTTAGGGTTAGGGTTAGGAGTTAGGGTTAGGATTAGGGTAAGATTAAGGTCATAGTAAGGGCTAGGATGTAGTGTTTAGTGTTAGGATTAGTATCATAGTTGGTGTTACATTTAGGGTTATAGTTAGGGTAAGGTGTTAGGGTTAGGGTTAGGGTTAATATTATGGTCAGGGTTGATAAGATTAAGGTCATGGTTAGGGTTATGATGTAGGGTTTAGAGTTAGGAATGGTATCATACTTGGTGTTACACTTAGGGTTGGTGTTAGGATTAGTATTAGGGTTAGGGTTAGTATTAGGGTTATAATTAGGATTAAGGTTAGCATTACGATTAGGGTTAGGTATACACTTTAGAGCTAGGAGTAGTATTATGTTAACAATTAGGGTTAGAGTTAGGCTTAGGGTTAGGGTAAGATTAAGGTCATGGTTAGGGTTAGGATGTAGGGTTTAGAGTTAGGTTTGATACCTTAGTTAGTGTTACATCTAGGGTTACGGTTGGGATAGCAAGTTAAGGT
>BSBK01006956.1:162500-280188 GCA_027943335.1 Chamaecyparis obtusa
CACATTTATACATATTTATAAACATTTATATAAATTTTACACATTTATAAATTAATATTTATAAATGTTTATACAGATTTATACACATTTATATATATTTATACACATAAACATTTAAAAATATTTATACACATTTATAGATATTTATACACATATATAAATATGTATACATATTTATTCACATTTATGCATATTTATTCACAATTATAGCCATTTACTCACACTTATACACAATTATACATATTTATACATATTCATAAATATTTATACACATTAATAAATATTTATAAACTTCTATACACACACACACACACACACACACACACAGATATATATATATATATATATATATATATATATATATATATATATATATATATATATATATATATATATATATATATATATATATATATATATATATATATATGTTTTTACACATTTATATACATTTATAAATATTTAAATATATTTATTAAAAAAATATAAATATTTATACACATTTATATATATTTATAAGTATTTATATATGTTTATAAATATTTACATGTATTTATACATATTTATAAATGTTTACACACATTTATAAAGATTTAGATACACATACATATTTATAAATATTTATACACATTCATCAATATTTGTATGCATTTATATACATTTATACACATTTATAAATATTTATACAAACATTTATAATCATTTATACATATTTATAAATATTTATACACGTTTATAAATATTTATACATATTTATAGACATTTGTAATTATTTATACATATTTATAGACATTTATAAATATTTATACTCATTTATAAATATTCATACACATTTATAAATATTCATACACATTTATACATATTTATACACATTTATAAATATTTATACACATTTATCAATATTTATACATATTTATACACATTTATAAATATTATACACAGGGTATTTGCACTAATATTTTGGCCAAAAAAGGCCACATGCAAAAAAAAAACTAATTTTTTTATAACCTGATCGGGTTCCTCAAATTCAAAAACGTCATTGGCTTGGTAACACTAGAAGCCTAATTTAAAATATTAAAAAAAGAAAAAAATTCACAAAAAGTTTCTCATAACTTGTACGGGTTATGAGAAACATTACATATTTTCAAAGCTCGCATATTTGGGCCATTTTCAATGCCAAAAATGTTGAAACAATGACTTAAAAGAAGCAAAAAAAATCAATAACTCGTGTGTGTTCTTGCAATTGTATTTTATTGGCGTTTAGAGCAATTTTCAACAATGTCACCCCATCGAACAGGTAAGACTTTATTATTTTGATTGTTTTTGTTTACATTTTAATTGAATTAGGGTTTTTTAATTGATTTAAGTTTTTTTTATTAATTTGATGTCAGATTCTACAAATAATCCCAAAAAATGAAAGAGACAACAAATACCTCTTTGTGCACAACCAATAGAAGAAAACCCAGAAAACAATGAACATGAGTAACAAGAAAACCCTCAAGGCATTGCTCCACCTATGCAAAATCCTCAAAATGATGCTCTCGAACAACTACCACCACCCTAAACCCTTTGTGTCCTCCAGTAGATCATGAACAGGCCACACAAGATGACCTTATTAATCACTTGACACAAAACACTACCCAAATTTATATATTAGTGAATAGGTTGAGGTCCTCTAAGAGTTTTTTACCTCAACTAGTAGGCCCATCTATAGGATAAACTCAAAAGCATGGATTGGCAACAAAAGGAGTCTGGATTTTTTATTTTCCCACAAGGAGAAAAGAGCATATTCTCTTATTCGATGTTTTTTTCTCCCAAACACATCAAACAAATTATTCATTTCTAAGGTTCCTTTCTAAGCATATTATCAAATGAGTCTAGGTTTCTGACTGTCTCATAAAGACAAGAGCATACTCCCCTATCACTTAAAATACTACCATTGAACCTTTGTTAATGTGCCTAAGAAATAAATTAAGCAAAATACAACATTTGCTTGTATCTCCTAGGCAACTTGCAAACAAAAAGTGAGTAGTTTGATGGTTGTGAATGTCTTCTACTAACATCTTGCAACCCAAAATATCAGTAGTTTGGAATATTCAATCTTCAGATTTGAAATGCTACAAAAAAATAGAGGAATTGGTAACACAAAATCCTAGCTAGAAATTGAAAATGTTTTGTTACAGAGCACAAATGAAAATTTTTAGGTCGTAGACGATGGTCTACGCAGATGACGGTCAACAAGTGCAGACGACACCCAAAATCACAGATGATTGTCAAAGAGCACAGACGATGATTAGTAAAAACTCAAAGAAAAGGGTATACCTAACATCTAACAACATTATTTTTTATGAACACGGACGACCAAGTACATGCGCAGATGTTGGTCAGCAGAGACGATGGTCAACCTATACAAATGACAGTTTAGAAATCAAAGTCATTCTATTGTGATTAAAAGAAGTTTTTGAAATATTTTGTCATCATTTAACCCTGTAAAATTAGTGTCCTAATAGAAACCTGAGAGTTAAAAACCCAAATATCTCAAAAAAATCTTTTTAAATCCTTTTTTAACCAAGGCGAAGAAGATAGTCTCGAGGTGCAGATGGTGATCTTCGCAGATGACCATTCTAGGTTGGAGACGACTATGCGTGACTAGTTCCAAAAATGGAAAAAAAAATTAAAAAGTTTAAAATTTTAGGGACTTGGGTCCCACCAAGCATCCCAAATGTATATGGTTGAAACCTACCTATAGGGAGAAAGATCAGACATGCAAACATTAGAGATAATAAGCATATTCATTCCTGATCTAACATATTTATAAACTTGCAACACCAAAGCCTTCCACCATAACCTCTGATGAGCCAAACAAGTGCACCCAATCCTTGTTGATTTTCTCTTAGAGATGGTTGTGGGTGTGCTCTCCCAACACAATATATTTAATCCCACTATGATCAAATGATAAATGAATGATATTAAATGCAAACTAGATGAAAGTGATATTGAATGTACTCAAGAACTAGTTATGGAGAACTAGTCTCAAGCATTCAATGTAAAGATGAGAAGTAGAAAATAAAACTAAATGCAAGATCCTACTATTGAATGCTAAAAACTAAGAATTGTGAATGCAACATATCTACCATGTTGAATGTAAACAACTACCAAACAAGTTAGTAAAAAATACTCTAAATGCAAGAAAAATAACTCTAAGCACAAACTAGCATAATAACTCTAATATGCAAATGAGGGATGATTTACTCTTGGAAAGGCTCTTATTTATAGGATTTTGGAGGGCTTGGGTAAGGTGGATCATATGTGGCATCCACATAGGTGCCACATGAAAGACACATAATCTATGCAAGAGTCCAAGTTTGCTCACACATGTGTGAGAAACTTAAGATGGGATGGGTCAATGTGTACTTTAAGTACACATGTAAGACATTTTTTCATAGATGTCATAGGTTTGGTCAAATGACACATTTTTGGCAGGTGTAAGAAGGTATCATCAAGGTTGTAAGTGTAGAAGTTGGATTTTTCTTGCAGACTGGCATAACGGTGTTATTCCCCATGAGAATGTGAGGAATAGGAGAAGCCTCAATAGAAGAGGAGATCTCTGGAGAAGATACCATATGGTGAGAAGCACCTGAATCCGGTATCCAAGGGACCTGTAAAGGGGATGCAACGGAAGCCTGTAATGCATGACCCTATCCAAAATCTTGTCCAGATGTCAAAGATGAGGCAGAAGACTGAAAAGAAGACCCTTGGGAGGTGGAAGAGGATGGAGAGGAAATAGTGCTCTTCTAAAGGAGAGCTTGCAAATCTACAATCTGTTTCTCATAGCCATCAAATCTCTTCTGAAAATAATGTGACTCATCATGAGGTCCCTTCTGACAATAGGAACATGTAGGGCTCTCAGTCTTCTGTTTCTCCTTCTTAGAAGAAGATGGTGGGCCAGTAGAGTGCTGAGAAGAGGAATCAAATATCTGCTTCAATTTTGGATTCTATGTATCCTGAGATGTCTTGGCAAGCAATGCATGTGACTATGAACCTGTAAGTGAATCCATCTAATTGAGCTTGGACTGCTCACGAGTTAACCTATCACAGAAGGTCTCAAAAGAGGGCATAACATGTCATGCACCCAGTGCATCCATAGTGGAGTAGAAGGTAGAAGTGAAAATTTGATAAGGGCCATGAAGCTTTGAGAGTATCAGAAAGATACAGTTATCATCTGACTTCGTCTTTCCAGCAACCTATAAAATAGATCAAAGAGACTTGAACTTCATCAAGAATTCATAAATGTTGGTGAATGATTCAGGTACCAAGGAGGTGAACTCTGCATCTATTTGGAGAACCCTGAACTGATTCATTGTGCCAAACAAGGTGGAAAACTTGTTCCACATATCCCTGGGTGTGGTCAGACCATCCAGGTGGAACAACAACCCATCTGAAATATTCATTGCAATGAGGCCCATTGCCTCATCCATTCTATTTCTCTGCATAAGAGCCTCATAAGGCTGCTATAGAACTGGCTGAGCCGCATCGAGGCATGACCATAACCCTTTTGTCATAAGCAATCTGGCCATCTATCCTTTCCAAGTGTGATAGTTGTGAGGTGTAAGGCGGGCGACAGAAGAGTCCGCCATTAAGAGAAAGTAGACGGAAGTAGAAGGGTCTCTTTGAAATAAATGACAGAAAGAGAATTTGCACCCCCCCACAAAATATTATACTATCTCCCGTACACTTCAAATAAGTATGTAAGCACAAAAAAAATAAGAAAAAAAACTTGATTTCCAAATGAAGAGAAGGAAAAATGAAGCCTCCACTTTGACGCCAAAAATAGCGGATCAAATGGCAAAAATAGGAAATGAAACCTACATGAGAGCGACAGGCTCAAAAAGACTTTTCTGATGATATATCATATGTCAAATTTTGAGTCTGTATGAGCCCTGTAGGACCAAAAAAGTGCAGGTACCCCCAAAATGCAAGCTCCCTAGAAAAAACCAGGCACTACAAAAAAATTGACGGTCGTATGCACGTCATGAGCCCTTTAATGATGTCATCATGACCTATGCTGATGTCATCACCAGAAAAATTTATTGTTGCCAAAAAATTTGAAAAATGGCCAAAAAAAAGTACTGGCAGGTGATGTCACCTATGCGCACGGTGGCTGGGCGGAGGCGGCGGTGGCCAGTGGCACGGTGGCCGACATCGGGGTAGCGAGGTGGCCGGCGGGCGGCGCGGGGGCCGCGGTGGCCGGCGGGCAGTGCGGTGGCCGGCGGTAGTGGCGTCGAGGTGGTGCGACAGTGGCGCAGTGGTAGCTCGCTTCGTAGAACACCCTAGAGGCATTTTTTGATGATTTTTTTATTTTTTTCAATTTGCGTGCCTAGTACGGCACTTATAGCCCAAAACAATTTTTCCAGAAGCTTCAAAGTCCAAATAAGATGAGTTTTATATGAAAATAGGGATTTTTGGGCCTTCCAAACACAACCATGAGGTCGATTTTTGCCCAAAGTGCTCCAAAAAAAAATTTAAACAAAAAATAACGTCCTACAGAGAATACCAGATCTGAAAAAACATGAAACCCTTAACCTCAAAAATTGCTTCAAAACCACCAGAACAAGCAGCAGCATGGAAGCTCTGATACCATGTAGAAGTTGAGAAATCCAACTTCACAGTTCGCCAAGAACACCTGCATGCAAATGACCTACTGCTGGAAGGAAGCAAAAGACACAAAAAGCAAAGCTTGGAAAATCTCAGCGGTGTGAGAGAAATTGTATTCCAATCTACTGAAAAAAGAATTACAAAGTTCAACCTATAAAGGTGAACAAAACCCTAAAACTAGAAAAGCTAGGTTGCACATTATAATCAATAAAGATATTAATTATAATATACCTAAGAGATAGTTTAAGTAAAAAAGAGTAATGAAACTAACTAATTACTCTAACAATAAGAAACCTTATTTAAGAATTTTTAGAATTCTTTGAAAAGGTAATTTTTTGGAAATTCTCTCACACATGTGTGAGCAAATAATTAGGACTAATGGGTTTAGGAATCCAAAAATTAGCCTAATTAACCTTACTTAGTTAGCAAGTAGGTCTATTTTTTTAGAGTGATGTGGGTAGGGTACCTGATCTAGGTTCAAATTTATAATTAATCTAAATTAAAAATTAGGTTAATCATGGTTTAGGAGAATAATAGAATGTGAAGGGAAATAAATAAATTAAAATTTATTTAGAGAGGGATTAGATGGAGGAAAGGTATTAAATATAATTTAATACTCTTGAAAGAGAGGTATTTAAATTAAATTTAAATACTATAGAATAGTGAACCAAATTTAATTAAATAGGTAGAAGAATAAAATTAATATAATTAATTAAATAATTATAATGTTAAGGGAAAATGTTAGGCGTCTATAATACTAGGTCAGAATACCATGGATCTTGGGTAATGGATTCCATTATATAAGTTTGGCATTCAATTTGCAGACCAGGTTCAACAATGGCCTCACACAATCCCAATGTGGACTAACCTCATAGGTTGCATTTCTACGTCAAATTCTTAGAGGATAGCCATCCATTCCCCCCAGCGTTCTCCTAATTCAATTTGCATCAACAAAGATTTGATAGCTTGATCTGGCACAATCGTGTGTACCTAACTTCTAGAAATGTAATGCTACAATTTCTTAACTACCCGGACTAGGGAGAATGCCTATTTTTCAAGGGATGAATACCGCACTTCGGCATTCTTGAAAGGGGAGCTCATGAAAGAAATAGGCCACTCTTCCCCTTTATCTTTTTGGGCTAATATTGTGGTAGTGAAGTGGGTGGGGGAAAAGGAATATATATAAAATAGGAGGGTGTAGTCTAGACTCACCAAGACTGGGGCCTCCATGATAGCCTATTTGATCTGAACGAATGCTTTCTTTTCTTCTGGACTCCACTCAATATTTTAATCCTTCTTCATCATATCATTTAGAGTCTTTAACAACCTTGGCTAATCATGTGATGAAGCATCAGACGAAGTTGATCTTCCCAAAGAAAGATCACATTTCTTTCTTGTTGTCGAGCATTTGCAACTGCACCAATGCATCTACTTTATCAGGTTCAATGGTGATACCCTTCTTAGAGATGATATGTCCTATAAACTTCCTTTCTATGACCCCAAATAAGCATTTCTTAGGGTTGAGGGAAATGTCAAACCGGCAACATCTCTCACAAATGTTAGCAAGGTGGGCAGGGTGATCACACCTGTCCTAGGAAAAAATGTCAAATCATCCATGTAGATGATTATGCACTTGTTAACCAAACCCTCAAAGGCGATGTCCATTTCCTTCTCAAATGTATCACAGACATTAATCTGAAAGACATTCTCCTGTAAGTGAATGTTCCCCACTTGGTGGTGAACGTGGTCTTGATTTGGTCCTCAAATTTCACCATAACCTGGTTATAAGCCGAGTAACCATCCAAGAAGGACATCATCTTTGATCCATTGATGATCTGAAGAACCTCATCAAGTGATGGAAAGGGATTGTTGTCTTTCTTTAGAGCCTTATTCAAGTTCTAAAAATCTATGCAAAGTCTGATTTCTACATTCTTCTTCCAGACTGGGACTAGATTTTCTACCTAAATGGTATGCTGGATTGGGAAGATTATTCTCATTGATAGTAGCTTCTGAACCTCCTCATATATCAAGGGTTCAATTAGGGGATTTACTAGTCGTTGTTTTTGCCTAGAAGGCTTGGCATTGGGCTTCAAGGGGATAGTGTGTTTCATGATAGATGTATCATAAGTTTTAAGGTCTTCATAACCCCATGAAATCACATCAATATATTCCCAAAGAACTAAGAGGATTTTCTCTTTCTCCTCTGGGGAATAAGAGGTACCTATGTACACGCATTTTTCTTCAGTGCTTGCTCCAATGTTAACCTTTTCATATTTCCCCCCATCCAAAGTCTGGGGAATTATGTCTTTGACCTGGGGATCTAAATCAAAGATTTGTTCGAGCACAACAATCCCCTTTGGGATGATATTGGTGGGTAATTTGAGGATACCATCCTCATTTCCTCCATGTCTTGTATCATCGTGTTCTTCCTCTTCTATGATTTGGTCTTCAAAGACATCGGTATTTTCCAAGAAGGAAAGGATGTGCTTATCATCTTCAAAGACATGGAAATGTGTTATGTTATTGGAGAGATAAGGGGTGGGTACCATTTCAATAGAAAACCTTTGGATCCAAGAACCTATCATGGGTTCAAGAGTACTGACCGACACAGCAAGAGCATCTAGAACATAGTTTCATTTTTGGGGGACTACGTCAATACCAAAGGCATCGAAGTCCTCTATTAAACTCCATGCTCTATTGTGATATGTCGCTAGTCATTTATCATGGCATGTATATTGACTCTGGACTTGTTTGACTATCAATTCTAAATCACCCATGGTTCGAAAGTAGGTGAATCCTTTTCTTAGTGCAAGTAGGAGGCCCAAGGCTAAAGCCTCATATTTAGTGACATTATTTGTACAGTTAAATTGTAGGTAGTAAGACGTGAGGAAAGACTTTCATTAGAGATTAATCAATTCTACCCCAGCTCCACACCCTTGTTTGGATCAGGATCTATCAAAATTTAGGATCCATAAGTCGTTATCACCACAGCAGGGTTTGGGAAGGTGGTTACCTTGTGGTACCAGTTTGGGAATAGGAGGGGGTTCAGGCATGTCTCCAGAGATAGAAAACATGGGGAACAGAATGTACTCTAGGGTGGACACCACTGATGGTTCTCCGACAAGCATTCCTTCAGTTATGTTCATTGGTGGACTGCGTTGTGTGGGGATTTCTCCCATTTTCCCTCTTTCTAGGAGGTTTAAAATTCTAATTGTGGAACCATCCACATAGGCTTATAATCTAACTTGGAATGTTCTTAATAGTGTACCCAACACCATGTATCAAATAGGAGAGTGGACAAGGAGGCTTCATTGCCTTAAAGTCTTATGTCATGCTTGAGCCTCACAATGAGATCATGGACCCTTTGAGTGATGGCAAGGTCCTCATCAAGGAGCGTTCCTCCTGGAATGAAATATAGGGTTAAGATATCCTTAGCCTAATATAGGTTGGGTTCTAGTTGAGTGTACACTACCTCTCTCACCTGACCATAGTCAGTGAGAGCTCTTTTCATATGGGGTTTGTTCTCCACCTTAATTTGATTGGCCTCCCCTCTCTAAGGAAGCTATAAGTGGGAGAAGTCAGTTGAGATGTATCCATTGAGGGCTTTGGACTAGTTCTGACTTAGGAGCATCCCATAGGTTTTAGGGATGTTGACCACTTGGATTTCAATAACACTGGACACCTAGGGTTCTTGGACGAGCTAGATTTGGACATTTTATAGCTCGCCCACCATCTTGACAGCAGTTTTTTCAAGCTACACTATCACACCTTTAGATGGTGTGGGGACCAACCAGAGATTCTTATAGATAGATAAGGGCATAATGTTCCTTGAAGATCTAGAATCTACCAGACAATTATGCAAATTTTTACCATAAATATTAAGACTGAGCAAGAAGGGAGGGTCCTCTATATTTCCCTGGAAGATAGTTGAATTAGCATTGTCAAAAGTGACAGTCTTTGGTGGGTTATGTCAGGGTTCCAGGCTTTCCAAATGTTGCAACAGAGACTTCTTCTACTCAAGACAGCTAAGCATACCTCCATTAGGGTAATCATGGTAGTGGTGTTCTCCATCACCTTAGTGATGTCAAACTGTCCCTTCAAGATTCTCAGGCTCCTTATTGTGGCCTCACGAGTATCATGGAAGATGGGTCCCTTTGGATGGGGTGGGTTAACATTTGTGTAGGGATCTGGAGGGACGTTGGTATTCTTTGAGGGAATTGACATTGTAAAGGGCCTTTGTTAGATGGCTCCTTGTGTTGTAAGGATCTCATGAATTGGTGAAGGCATTAGCATCAAAGGTCAGGATAGAATCATCAAAGAATCATCAGTGGTAGTTCCTATCATTTTGATTATATAGTGTCATGTTCTGAAAGGGGATACATGATGTTTATAGATTATTTCATTTCTTGGGAAACCTACTGTGATAGCTCAACAAACCCTCAAGAAAAAGGTAATCTCATTTTCCCGCATTTGCATTGAAATTGATTTGAATATTTCATTGCTAGATTCTTTGTAAATCTGTTTAGGGTCTTCTACTTGGGTGCAACAATTGCATTATGAATCCCTTCCTTTATGTTATCAAATATGTCATGAGTATGGACATCTTCAGCATTAGTGTCCTTAGGTTAAAAATGGGATGGGTGGTTCTAGAGGTTTTGCTTCTTCCTCAGTTCCAAAGATGGATAAAGAGGGGAAATGGAAAGCCACTATGAATCTAGATGGACCTTATAAGAATAGTTTCATACTTTTTGAGTTATGGGCTAAGGGAAGAGGATAGAAGAGGTCCTATAGGGATAGGAAAATAGATAAATTTTTTAACCAATTTGAGGTGTTGGATAATTTACCTTTAGAGGAAGCAATTCCAGTTGATGTTTCATATGGTGCTACTAGTATGGATGTGGGAGATACACATCAAGAGACTACAGTGATAACTTAAGATGTTACACGGCATCAAGGTCTTCCCCCTACTCATTCTATAGAGGGGCTTCAAGGGATCCAATAGATTTACAGAATGATATTTTTTTAGTATATTTGGCTAAGGAGGTTCAAGCATCTAGTAGAGGGAAAGGGTATTCTCTGGCTTTGGGTTTGTAGAATGACCCCTCAATAAAGATTATTTTGATACTTCCTCAAAAATTGGTTGAAAAAATGATTAGGAGAGATTAAATTAGTTGGAGACATACTAGTGGAATCTGGGGAAATCTAGAGGTTTGGCTCTCTTTTGGGATTTGAGAAAGATTGTTCCTCTCTGTGCTATCCATGGTTGCCTCTATTTTGGAGATTGGGGAGACAATTTTGGTTACTAATGTGTATGATCCAATTGGTTTTCATGGTAAAATTAGGCTTTGGTTTCACATACGATATGTTATAGTAGGTGTACCTCTTAGTCCTTGGGTTCTTGTGGGTGACTTTAATTCAATATTATGTTTGGAGGAGAAAAGGGGTGGGTGGGGCCATTTAGGTCCTTCTTCTGAACTCTTCCATGAAAATATGGACCTCCTACATCTAATTGACATAAAGATAGCTAATGATATCTTCACTTGGAATAATAGAAGGGTGGGTGAAGATGCTATTTTAGAATGATTGGATAGATTTCCAGTCTCCAATTTTTGGTTTGGAGGTAGTCTCAGTTCTACTTCAAAAATTCTTGATTGGAGGGGTTTCGATCATTGGCCTGTTAAATTTTTAGCTACATTTGTTATAGTTACTAAGAATCCTCCTTTTGAATTCTAGTTTATGTGGCTTTAGGATTCTTCCCTCCATGACTTAATGGTTCGATGGTGGAATTATGGTGCCCCAACCTACGGTATTGTTATGTACTCTTTTGTTAAAAAATTTCAATATGGTAAATGGTAGCTGAAGAAATGGAATAATTCCTACTTTGGTAATCTTTATAAGATGAAGAGACATGATCAAGATCATCTAGTGGTTGTTACTCGTCAAATTTAGGATCTTGGCTTTTTAGAGACTTTGGGTAGAGAGGAATCTCATGTTATTACAGAAGTAGAGGAATGGAAAATTAGGGAAAAGATTTTTTGGAAGTAGAAGGCTAGGGTTGACTGGCTTCAAGAAGGAGATAGAAATATAGCCTTTTGCATAATTTTGTGCAATCTCATCAAATAAGATTTATTTATCCACTTTGTTTAATTCAGATGGAACTCAACTAATTTCTCATCATGCTCTATCTCGTGAAGCTACCCAGTACTATTCTTCTCTCTTTCATAGCAACAAATAAAAAGTATAACCATAAGCACATTCACATAACAATGAAACACTTGACACAAAGATTTATCTCATTGAAACCCAAATCAGAAAAAAAACATGGTGGGGATTAGTACCCACTAAATGATGTACTCTTCTGAAGTACGCCCTATGAGGAGCTTAACCTTATTAGGAGTTTACAAAAGCATTGTTAGGTGCTACCCAGTTAAGTGATTTACCTCAGGGCTATTAGGACCTTTACCCTATTAATATTAGCCTTGGTAGAGGACTTCAAACACAAGCCAATGTGCCACCTTGTTAGAGGATTTACAATATGGACCTGCTAGGATCCACCCGATTAAGGTATTTTGACTATTTTAACTGTTAGGGAACAAAAGAGGAAATGATGTGTAAAATAACACTACATATGCTTGATCAGATCCACTAAATCACTAAATCTCTTCACAACACAGCTCACTTTGTCCTGGCTTGATCGTAATTCACACTTTAAACTGCACTTGCCCAACACATGATCAACACACTAAAAACTTTCAAATTTATCACTTAAATATTGTTCATCAAGCTCCTAAAGTCTTCCACTCCCTTAAGCAAGCTCTAAAATTTGATTTCCAATATCCCACCCAAATTTAACATGCCACAATACAAAATTAAATGTACAAAATAATTTTCCAAGACCACATCGACCAATACATAAAATTTTGTGTCATGGGGTCAAACACATTTTTCCCAAACACTTGCTTCCTCAATAATCTCCTCCACACACTAACATCGAACAGTGTGATGCCAGATCATTACCTCCAATCTTAAAGACACATCACCAAATCATGACTAACTCAACCAAATTCACCGCAACATCTACATTGATCACCAATCAAAGATTCATCAACTATCGCTCAAGAGTACAAACACTTCAACCTGTAACATCTCTAACTCTTCTCACCTATCATCTATCCTTTACACTGATCACTGAAATCAATTGTGATTGCAACCACAACTTCTATACATTGTTGATCACCATATCATGTAACCGCACCACAAGAAACAACAAAGATTTGACAAACCAATCAAATCACCTATCACCTGTCACTAAATGTTCTAGAAATTGCTCTATCAACCTTCATCTGATCATAACTTTCTTACCGATCAACATCAATAGTAGTGGTCATGCATTTGACAGCAGAGATATCCCCAAGTCTCTCATAGGAATCGCTACAATTAAAACTCACGACAACATCTTGATTGTCATAATTATACTTAGCAACATACTAGGATCACTAGGTCAATACATGACATAAATGATAACCCAAAAACTGATCATCGTGCAATAAAATCTATATCATTACAGTTCCAAAAGTCACTTACCATCACTGCATCAATTATGCCAACATTTAGTTTGCAAGAGCCTTAAACTCTTTGAACCTAGTGTAGACCTCGTCTTTATTCTTCAGAAAATATATCCAAGTCTTCTTGGAGAAGTCATCAATGAAAGTAACATAATAGTTGTACTCATTCAAGGATATTGTTGATATGGGCCCACACACATCTGAGTGTAGGAGGTCCAGAATCCCTGTGAATCTAGTGTTGCTTCTTGGAAAACTGGCCTTGGCATATTTCCCAAGAGCGAAAGCCTTGCACACCTCATGTTTCTGAGTCTTCATCTAAGGTGTCCTCATCACTATTTCTTTGAGCACATTAAGTGCTCCATCATGAAGATGAGTCATCCTCCTATGCCACAATTCTCTTATCTCTCTATCGTTACTCACCAATGCATGTTATGGATCAAATTGTAACCGAAACAAGTTTCCATGCCTAACTCTAATCACTTTTTCTACCTTTGAACTCTTAGGATGGATATAGACTTTTCCTCCTACAAAGGTCACTATGTAACCCTTGTCCTCCAAGGTAGAAATAGAGATTAATTATTTTTTCATGCTAGGGACATACAACATGTCCTCCATCAACAAAGGCTTGCCAGATTCGCTCTAAAACTTGACTGTGTCAATACTAGTTGCATGGTACTGGGCATTGTCTCCAAGATCAATATATAAATCCAACTTCTTCTTCTCCAACTTGGTGAAACATTCTCTAACTCCCTTCATGTGGCAAGAATCCCTATTGTCAATATACCATACATTGTTAGCAATTCAACTTGAGAGACAAACAATGAGTGAAAACTCATTCTCAAACCGTGATGAAAACTCTTCCACCTTTGTTGTAGTAGAAGCTTGCTTCTTCTACTTGTACTTATTTTTCTGACTTGGACACTGACTGGCATAGTGACCAAACCGATGACAGAAAAAAATATTTTATCTTGCTTAGATCTTTCTTCTTCCATCCTTGGAAGAAGGCCCTTAGTTTTCCCTTTATTGAACTTATGCTTGCCCTTTCTTTCAAGAGAAATATTTTCTTTTTCTTCATCTTTCTTCATCTAACTACCATGATGAGCACTTTCACATATCTCCTCCTAGAAAAAATCATTCCAAATCCTTGCCTAGTCAGGAAGTCGATCTTTCTCAACAACACACTTGACAAACACTTCCCAATGCTTCAAAAAACCATTTAGGGCTATCTGCACCAACTCATCACCAGCAATCGTCTCTCAAATAGCATCCAACTCATCCCTGACCTGTGTCAGTCTGTACAAGTAAGAGGTTTTCTCTCTCCCTTGGACATCTTGGTGTTATGCAATTTTTCCTTGAGCATCATCTTATGACTCTAATAGTCACTTTGATAAAATTTTGTGAGCATATCCCACATTTCTTTGGTGGTGTCTTTTCTAAATAGATGAGGAATCAAATGATCTCTTACCCCATCAAGGATAATCCTCTAAGACTTGGCCTCCTTGACTTCATGTGAATCTAAGGCAACATGATCATTTATTAGTGGAACCACTTCTGTACTAGAATAGATCCTTAACCTATTCTCCTTAAGAACATATATAATTTGAACCTTCCACTATAATAAATTAGATGCACCCTCAAGTATGTCCTCATATCAATTATTGGTTGCCATAGTCACAGAAGAAACAAGAGATAGAATTTTGGTTTTATTTTCCTAAAATTTGTGTTACAAATCTTGGCTTTATAATCGAAGTTTTAGCACTTCAATACCATATTAGTTTCTCATTACCCTATACAGAATAATCGCACAATAAATTTCACAAAATAGAACCAAAACTTCTTGTCTATCTAATTTATAACAATTAATACACTGGGATAATTAACAGCTAATAACAATAGAAGCAACAATAACAATAAACTAAACACAACAACACAGATTTACCTAGGAAACCTCAGTGTGGGGAAAAACCTACAAATGTTGAATCTTCTATTCAACCTCTAGAGAAAACTTTCCTTCTAAAATTACAATTAGGATTGCTACAACGATCTCATATATATACCCTTGTTGACTTTCATCAACATTCAAGAGAAAAGAAACTTTCCTTACATGATGCAAAAGAAACTTTCCTTACACGATGTAAGATAAATGAAACTTTCCTTATACACATAAAATCATTCTTGGTCTTATCTCAACCTCACAATCGAAAACATTCTATGACTAAAAAAGGAAACATGATATTGTTGAACATCCAACTCAAGTTGCACTTTAAGAAACTCCACACTCCACGTCATGGAGCACCTTTCAAGCTACAAAAAATCAACAAGGAGGGATTCATTATCCCTATCAATCAAAAGAAGATGCAATGAGAAATTTTGTTATTCTATATGGTCATACTTCATTTGGAAGAAACCATTTGGTTCTAAAGATATTTCAAGAGGGCACTATTAGAGCTCTCCCCCTTCCAAAAAGTATTTTCCACTCCTCACCCTTCCATTTTTTACTTACTAATGAGCACATATACTATCTAATCCTTGATGGTGAAGGAAAGAAGATTTGTCATGTGAAAATGCTTGATTCGACAAATGGATTTTTGGAGTGGTAGAGTCTCTCTCCATTAGCACTAACTGAGACAAGACTTATTTATTTTATATATGCCACCACTAGTCCTAATGGAAAATCCACCTACGTTTTCATGTACTCCTTCATACCCTCTCCCTACCACTTCTTATACATGTTCTTGATACCACAAATAATAACACAATTGTGTTGTTCAGCAAAATTAAAAAACTACTATGTTTGGAAGCTTCTCCATGGAGGAGAATATCAATGGCACAAGATTTACTCTACTCCTCTTCTTAGGGGTTTGCAAAACAAACAAGATGATGAAAGAAAACCTCCTTTGTTCCTTGATATACATGATCAACACACCCTTTAGAGACATTTGTACAAGAGATTTACTGTATGTGATTTTCATTTGCTAACTTGACGCAATATACTTTGTCAAGTCTAAAATATTTTCTTGTAGTTAGAGATAATTACAATGGTGAATCCTAAAAAGGATTCCATTGTTTCTTCCATTGTAGAGATGAATTGAAGTTCTTCAAGTTATCTCTTCAAGGAGGTATGGAAGTTAGAAATGTTATAGAGTTGAGTTCATTTAGAGACTTTTGGATTGACCAATTTTGTGTTAGAGAGAAGTGTGATTTAACTGTGCTAGAATTTTCAGCAGATTTGTCTGAGCAATTGAGGGGGTGGGAATGGTAGTTTAGTTTTCCATACAAAGGTAGAGATGTTTAGGGGATTAGATTTCAAGACTTCACAATAAGGGTACATGCATATTTATGTAAGAGCAGTTGTTTTTTACTTGAAAGAACAATTATAGAAAGATGTAGCCATTGTAAATTTATTTGAAAATAATGTCATATTTTTTTTTGTCTTACATTTATTCAAAAGTAATGTATACCCCTCATCCCTTGTCTCTTAGCCAAAGTTGAACTTTCAACAACAAAAAAGTAATGTATAATGAATAATTTTGAATGTTCTGATGATGAGAAGATTTATCTCTTTATTAAAAAATTGAGAGCAAATCTATGATAGAATTTGACAAGCCTAAGAGAGTTGCACAATTTGGTGATATCCATAATCAAGCAAATCGCAATTAATGATTTAACCTAAATATTAAATCTAGACTTTATTTTAGAAGGTGTAGTTGATGACATGGGATTACAACTTGTGTTCTCATAGAGTTTTTAAGAAGAAAAAATATGTATTCCACATGTTCCTTGAAAGTCTTGCAAGAGATTAGAATGTTATGCAATTATATGATAATGAAAGAATTGATAACGGATTACAATATTTACTCATTATGAATATGAATTTCAATCAAAAGGCATAGTCATTCATTCTTATCACAAGTTCTTAAGAGAATTAATGATAACAATATGAATCTACTTATCAACCATAGTTTGGATAAGATAATAGCATCGTAACCATCCTCATCAATAGGCACATTCACCATCTTAGAAACTTTAGGGTGAACACCCACACTAGCACACCCAACATCCACATTGTTGATGTAGGGAATTTTTAATAGTCACATTAAGATTAGACCCTACAAATAAGAGAGGAGACTATCAAACCCAACCATGCCACAATCAAAAGAGTGGCATGTCGCTAGAGAGGAATCCAAGCAAGATTACTATAGGAAAAATCATTCCTAGCCAAAGTTGTCATAGAGAAACTCCTACTACCAGTACTAATAGGAATAGTAAGGGGGAAGAAGTAGATGTCATTATCTAATCACCCCCACCAACAAACTTAAGCAAATCATTAACTCCATTTGCAAAGCATATTAACCATTTCGATATACCTCAACATGAGCCATGACCACCATTTTATCAACATTCGTAAGAAGCCAAGCATGAGCTACCTCATGGGGAGAAGGCACAAAGTAATGGACCAAAATCGTAGGAGAAACATCTATCAAGGAGAGGAGGAAGCCCGTACACAACCCCTAAATAGCATCATCGTTAACAAATTTTGATGGTTGCTTTGCTAACCTTACGACCTTGCACCTTCGTCAAGTCTCTAACAGAAATTCAAGAAGCAGCTCATCCTCGTACCAATCATTGCCCCACAAACAATTCATCATCAATAAACCACCTTCACCTTCATTGCCCTCGAAAGGAAGACATTGCAAGGGATTTTGTTTCCTTTGTAGAAGCCTTCAGCTTTGCTAGAGTTTTTGTGAAACACATCTTTGTATGCTATTCTTGGAACTATTTTATTTACTTCAATGTTATTTTATTTTAGCTCTAAACTATTTGATTTATACACAACAATATTTTTATTGATATTATTTTAATAAATTTGTTTTGCTTTGCTTTCATATTCTAACTTTTAGTTCTATAATTCTAATTTTAAATAAAAATATTACGTTTATTATTAAATATTCATAGTTTGACATTTCAATGATTAAGGTAAAAGGTGCCAGTTTTTTTTGTTGACACAAACATTAATTAGTAAATTTAAGTTATAACAATTATTTTTTAAATTAAATTTATTAGATAGAGAGATATTTATGCTTTTTTATATAAATATAAATATATTAAATTTAAAAATATATATTCTGTATTTAACAATTTCAATATAAAACACAATTATTTTATACTCTATAATTAATAAAATATACATTGTTAAAATATATTCCTTGGGAGATCCCATAAAAAATATATTTCTTCTAGTACTCATTATTAAATAATTTTTTAAAATTTTAACACACACATATACATTTCGAAGACCTTTTTCTATTACTTATTGTTAAATAATATTTTTAATGTTATTGTGTATATATAATCTAGATGTATATTTATAAATATATTAATTATAAATATTTGTCAAAATATTTTTTATAAATATTTAATATCTAAAATTATATATTATTTATATTTTTTTATTAAACATATGTTTGGTTGTTGTGTATATATGTTTTAATTAATAACCAAATATTATAAAAAGTCTATTTAGAAAGGTGGATAGACAATATGTACTATTTGTAGATGAGAGGTGAGGAGTAGAGTGTAATTAAGTCATGAGATTTCAATTCAAAATAAATAACTAAATAAATAGCAAGTGGAAGAAACAATTATTGCCTAGACCAAAATAAGACCAAAATAAGGTGAAGAAAAATGAGGAAAGATTATATCTCAACCTTTTCAGATAGATGCATTTAAGATATTTATATTAGTCAATATAAAATTTTAAAAAATTAAATATAATTGTTTAACCTATTTGATTATTACTTTTAAATAGTTTATAATTATTTAAATATATTTATCATATTTATGTTACTTAATATAAAATAAAAATATATTTATTTAATTAATTTTATAATTACTTTTATATAATTTATAATTATTTAAATATAATTTTAATATTTGTGAAAGAGCATGTATCTTTTTACATTAAATAATTATCCTTAATATAAAATCACCTAGTTCCTTTCCTATAATATACACTTAACAAAACATAAGCATAAATTATTATGCTTTTTCCTTTAAATATTTATTGTTATTTTAATGCAAGGCATATATAACATAGGTATATCAAAACTTTAGAGGCAAAAGAAAATTTCAAAGATGTCAAACTCATACACAATCAATAGAGGAAAATTTAGGTATTAAATTCTCTGCAATTTTGTTTCTATCGTGCAATCAAGTCCATCTCTCAAGATCTCTTAGATGGAATATTGATTAATGATCATTTGATTTGGTGTGGCTTGTGATGTCCAATAGATTTTATCCCAAGACTTCCTAATGATATAACATTGGGCCCAATTATGATGCTCAACGACTGGATTATGAGGGCCTCCCTTTCAGTGTCAGCAAAGCTTCTCCAATAGTCATTTGGTTATAGATTGTTCTCTTGGGCATCAAATAAGTGTTGCCACTAGGTGGAGGGACGCAAATGATGATCATTTGACTATCTATGCATCTAACTCTTCCTCTAATGACTGTTCACAAGCTAATGATGACTCTCCACATGATGATACTTCTATTGAGTTGGGCTCCTCTAACCCGATGGATCTATCCCCACCTCTTGTTGTTGATGGAATCTCCTCTGGCCACATGCATCCTTCTCTAATTGTTGTTGCTTCGATTTTGCATCAATCCTTGGCTATTGAAATACAACATTGTCAACACTTTGTTCTTCTTATTGATTCTCTCTCAAAGAGGGCTTTGCCACCTCCCCTTGTGGTTGTGACCCTACTGAAAGTAGGGCTTGGACATTGTCCACAAATGAAGAAAAAACACTTTTTAGACTCTCATTATCCTCCCCAGGTGGTGGGTGAACTATCTACCCATTCTTGATGCAGATTAGAGGCTATGTTGTTAGCCTGTTGTTTGTGGTCTTTCTTGACCTTGCTATAAATAGTTATTTTAGCCCCCTTGCTGAGTTTCTTTATTAATAAAAAATAATTATAGTCAAATTGTCATGGTACACTAGATCCAAACTCTATTATTCCTAACCGGTTACTGAGAGGGGGGTGAATCACTAAATACTATTTCTATTTCCAATTAAAACTTGTATAAAGATTCTTGCAAGATAAACAAAATGTAAATAACCATTCACAAACAGAAATAGAAATACTCAAATCAACACATCATTTATATGTGGAAACTCTCGGTTAGAAGGAAAAAACCATGGTGAGATAGAGCTCACAACTTCACTACTACAATAATAAAGACGTCATGTTAGGAGCTTACAAAGCACTTGTAAGAGTGCTACCCGGTAAAGGGATTTCATAGATCGCTTAAGATCTTGACTCTATCAGGAGCCGCCTTGTTAAAAGACTTTCAACATCAACTAAGATGCTACCCAGTTAAAGAATTTATACAAAGAACCTATTAGGGTTCACCCTGATAGAGGGATTTGAATATGTTTTCACAGTATAAAAGCAATGATCTTAATTGATACACTCTATCTGATTAGATCATACATGTTGACCTTCCAGTACTGCCTGACTATTGATCATTTCTACCTTTCACCTCTGTGACCAAAGCTCTTCTCTCAGAAGATATCTCTCTCCTACTCTGTAACAACTACTCTTTTTGTGTCCTATATCCTATATTTATAAGAAATTGATCTTATTAAAACCTAACTCATAGAACCTCCGGGCTATAAACTCATCCATAAATCATGCAGCAAAAATCTTTGCAAGATGATCTTGAGTTTACCTTGAAACATCTGTGTAGAATAAAACTAACTCATGTTAAAAAGCTAACTTCAGTTCTAGACGGTGGATGCTCTGTATAATCCGGTTTTAAATCAGACAGTTCTGCATAATCTGGTGTGGATTATTATGCTCTTGACCGGTATTAATCTTATACCTAGTTCATCCCCTGTATGCACTATAAGACCGGTACTATGTACTCGGTTAGGTCTACCGGTGCATATCCTCTATTTAGTCTACCGGTGTCTATAAAGTAATATAAGTGATCTACCGGTGTACCTGATACCAGTGGGAATGGTGTTTGCATCTATCTTCACTAATGACAACTTAAATTTGCTAACAATCTTCCCCTTTGTCATTGGTGGCAAAAACATTATGCTTACTATACTTCCTCATCATAGTTAATTCCTTGGCTTATAGACTTCACCTTCACCTGTGTGGGTGCTTCATCTCTTATGTCTGTAGACTTACCCTATTCTTGTGCTATCTTCTACTCTGTAGTTGAATCTACTCTGTATCACTTATAAGTGTCTTACTTTCTGATCTTCTCCCTTTCTTCTGATGTCTTTCATCTTCCCCTTTTTGCCTCTATAGGACAAAGGGATTATGTGGTACTAACTGATTTACATCTGTAACTTTGTAAAGATGTCCTTGTACACTTTCTTCGTAGTATGAAGAAAATGGTTCCATTGACCGGTTACATATTCTATATTTTTCTATGTTGCTTTTAGAGAGACAATAATATTGTCCGTGTCCTTTACAGTTTTGTAGTCTGGTTCACTGATCAGATTCTCAGCATCTATTGCAGTTTGTTGCATTAAATCAAATGTTGGGGCCGGAAATAATTGAAATCCAATAATATCTTGGATTCTCTTTGTCTTCTCTTGAGATGCCTTTCTCAGAATGAGAGCTAGGCTTGTCATTTCTCTGCTGAAATATGTTGTAGACTTGTTCTTTATGTCAAATTGGGAAGACGGAGCTCCTATGTCTTCAGAAATCTTTGATGACTTCTCTATGAGATCTTGTATAAAAGTATCAAAATTTGAAATCCTAGTCATCAGACTTCCTGCAACTTGTAACTGTTGTTGAAGCACCCTTAAGTTGGTAGATACTGTGACTTTTATTTCCTCAACCTGTTTGTGGAAAATTTATATTCTCTTATTTTCATAGTGATCAATGGCTACTGTCTCTAGATCAGTGAGATCTTCTCCGATCGCTTGTGCTAAAATCTCCAATTGATCAATTAAAGGTTCATCTTCATCAATGCCAACATCCGGTACAAAATTGCTCAGGATGTTCTTGACACTTTTTAGGACCATGTCTTGTTTCCTTTTTGTCAACTCCTTTAATTGCCTAGTTGACATTTTGCTTATGTCAACTATAGTCTTGCTAACCTTGCTCTTATTTGCTTCTGTGTCTGCTACAAAGGATAACTTCCTCTTGGATGAGGACGAGCTTGGAACATCTACCTATTTCTTTTGTCTTGGCTCTTGTACCGGTTGTTCTTGTGCAGGTAACTCATGATCCTCTTCATTTTGTTGTTCTTGTTTTTCTTCATTTTCTAGTTGGACCATCTTTCCGGTTGTGCTACTTTTGTTGGTAGGACTTTTGTTGCTGGCCTTTCTTCCTCTGTCTTTACTTCCCCTTCTAATTGTACTTCTACTTCTGGTTGAGCATCCTCTTCCTGTTGTGATTGCTCTTCTAGTGGGGCTTCTTGCTCTGGTGGTGGTTCTGAGTGCTTCTCCTCAGCTGTATGAAGCTCACCTTTAGCAATTTCTTCCTCGCCAGTTTTATTGTCAATAGTCATCTTGTCTGATGACTCTCCTGGTATTTGTTCACTTGATGTGAACTGTTCCTTAGGAACTTCTTGTTTACTAGTTGTAGGTTCTTCACGAGCAGTAAATTGAACTGGTGGTTCTTGTTCTATCTTAGGTTCTTCCTGTTGACCTGTTTCCTTCAGAGTACTAAAATCATATTGTTTCCATAAATCTAGTGTCTCTTTGTAGACTTCATTTTCATAACCATTTATTATCTTGGCAACCCTATTTCTAGTATCCAAATTCATTGATGCTTCTTCTAATAGAAGTTTGATAGAATCTTCACTAAGACCAGGTATGACCTGTGATAGTGTCTCCTTAGAGATTCTAGTATTTGATCTTAGACCGGTTCTCTGTTTTTTCATTAGTCTTTTGTTTAGTTTAAGGGGAAACTTAGACCTATAGTCTCTTGGAGTTCTTTTGTAATCCAAGAAGGTTTCCAACAAAGCCACTATTATAGCTTGTTTATCTCCCTCCCCTAGCACACTATACCATCTAGCCGCATTGTCTACTTCTCCAAAATCCATCACTTCATCGACTATATCATTAACAGTCATGGTGTGAGCCTTACCTTTTTCTGGAGAGACAAGAATGGTTGGGCGAGCCTGATCACTACCTTTATCATCAATGATGTCAACGATGAATGGTCGGATAGGATTTTTTTCTTTAACCGGTACTTCTGCTCCTAGTACTCATTTTCCTTTACCGGTGTCAATGATTGGTGGCTCAGTGGTCCTTTGGCATGCTTCTTTTGCTTGTTTTTAGGTTTGAAGAAGTTTTGTCCATGTTGCCACACCTTCTTCGTGAACCTTCTCAACTTCTCCAATAAGCATTTGACCAATCCTCCTTTTTATCAGGAAATTTTGCTTGTGCAGTTTGGCTTGGTGAGTGGCCTCGTCCAAAGTGAGATGGTTTTGAACTTCAAGCAGAGATCAAATCCTCAGCTCATTTTCTCTGTCCATTGAAACTTTCCATCTTGCTTCAAGAATTTCTTAGAGATTGTCAGTGACAACCTTATGAAGTTCAGTGGGAGAGGTTGAATTTGTGAATACAGTGAACTACTGCTTCTATTTTTCTCCTATCTTCTTCATTGGCCAATTGATATCTTCTGCTAACTAATCCCATTCCACTAGATTCTTTCAATCCTACCACAAATTCATCGTGGGTTTTCTGGCTCTTGGTGCATCTTCCTTCACCGGTTTGCCAGATTTCCTCTTTCTAACTAGAGCAACTGTATCTTCAATTTTTGTTTCTTCATGTTCTTCCCCTTAAGTGTTGGGTACCGGTTGTGCTCTCTTCCTTTGAGCTTTGGGTTGATCTGTCACCAATTTCTTCTTGGGTGTGGGGGTCCTCTTCACATATACATTCTTGATTGGTGCCCTTTTCTTTAGATTCTCTCAAATCTCTTCAAAGGTACCAAACCGGTAAGCAAAGAGATCTAGGTCGGCTTCTTGTAAGGCATCTGCATATGCCTTGGCTGTCTTCAAGGTGATCTCGTAACCCAATTCAGAAGCATACTTGGTTCTCAGTTCCACAGCTTGAATGATGCAGTGGTCGGTGGACACCAGAAAACACACATCATCTTTATACGAGTCAACAATAGTTGACGGCACCCTCTCCCTAGCGTGCATTTTTAGCTGGAATGCCTCAAATTATTCGGTTGTGACTTTACCGAACTGATTTCCTAGTTGGTTGGTCATATCACTTATCTGGATCATAACTGCTCGGTCGGTTCCCCAAGTCACCTTTCCTATTCTCAGGAAGAAATTAGAATAGTAAAAGTAAAGACATACCAATAGGGTCTTATACTTTAGGGATTTCTTCTTGACGATACCTAGCTTATTCAAATTCTCAAATATCTATCCTCGAAGCATTGAGAAAATATCGTACTGGGCATTGTCATGCATTATCCGGTGAGCAGCATGAATGGCTCCTCCTGGTATGCTATTCAGGTTGTTGGATTGATAGATTTTGTAACCTATCACAACAGATGTGAACCGAACTCTTTCGTCTTTAATGTCGTTGACGATCATTAGCCGACTATCAAATTTTGACTTGGTCAGTTTGGTGACTACGACATTGGAGATGATTCTCAGGGTGAGGGCTTCCCCTTTGTCACTGTACTTGGTCACTCTATGCAAGTCCTCCTTGGTGATTTGATTGCATGCTCCTTTTGCGAGCCAGAATCCAAGTTCATGTACACGACTGAGAACTAGTCGAATCCAGTCAGGTCGGAAGATGGTCGGGTAACAGACTCCATTGATTAGCCCAGACGACACCAGCTTCGCATATTTGTCTGGAAGCTTTCCATCAACACATAGCAAGAGGTACTCGCTTTGGATGAAGGTCTCACCCAATTCTTCTTGCTTGGTGTGAATGAAGGTCGTGACATCTTCAATCATGAGAACTCCATTAGGCACAGAAGATAGTGCACTAGCCATGTCGTTTTCCCTGTTTTGAGCTGCCATAATGTCGTAGCCAGGTCGGTCGACTTGGTTGCCTTTGATCAGCTTGACAGAGGAGGATGATGTCATTTCTTATCAACCGGTTAATACAGAAAGTAGTTTGATCGGTCTTCCATAGAATATCTTACAATGATCAAAGCACGAGAATATTACTCAAACTTAAGAAATTGTTAATAACAAATCGCAAAGTAAAAGAAAATGAGTAATTCTCCTTTCTTTATATAGAGTTAGGGCATAACGGTAATTACCAAACGGTAACTATTGGTTAACGGCTATAGCATTAATTACCTTACCTAACATTTCTTTCATTTTTCACCAACTGGTATTCAGGTTTTTTCCTTTTGAACAAACCTCAGTTGATCAACACTTACCTGTCAGGTTATACTTCCTGACTAAGTGAGTTTGTTACTCACCAGTCCTACCGGGAATAGTAGACGAGCTACCGGTTCCCTCTAAGTCTTTCAGGCTCAATTTGCTGAAGAGATATTACCATCACCAAACAATGATCTTCCCTCTGTCTTCTCCTCAACAGAGCTCTTTGATTCCTTCTTGAACCAAATCTTCTTGACTTCTTTATCAATCTCTTTTTCTCTATTGTTCTTCTCATTAGTAGACGAAGTCTTCACCACTAGTTTGACCGATCATTTTCTTTTGTTTACTGACCGGTTCCTACAATCTTTGGCCAGGTGTCCAACTTTGTTGCAAGTGTAACAGACTATCCCGGTTGTTTTCCATAGATTTACCCTTCTCTTGTTAGGTGATTTACACCGAGAGTCATTATGACTATGCATGTTACAGTTAGCACAGTTGGTTGTGCTCTAGTTCTTGTTTCTTTTGGGGAATATCGATCTTGATGGGGATCTAAATGTCATTGTTTTGGATCTGCACTCATCAGCTTTGTGTCCAAACTTGTTGCATGCGTAACAGTAGCCTTTGAAGCTTCCTCTGCTTCCATTGGACGCACTCGTGGGGCAAAACCAGCATTCAGTGGTCTTGCAGCCATACTTGCAACAGTTTTTGCAATAACTGTCGGTTGGCTTTACCGATGCATTTCTGTAGTTACTTGTTTTATGGCCCAGTTTCCCATACTGATTACAAGAAGTGTTGAAAGTCTTTTTACCTTTTTGTTCTACCAGTTTCTTCTTTTCCTTCTTGCTTTTGTTGACTCCAGATGACTCACCGGTTTCCTTGGTGTCTTGTCCGGTGAACCCAAGTCCTGTGGGATCCTTGTGCTTTCTTTGAGCTTTGAGTTGCTCATCAAACTTGACCGAGCTTTCGTTGCATCTTCTGAGGGTTTCATTCATTTTTTCGAGTTCTTTCATTTGTTCCTTCAATTGATATAGCTCAATTGCCAACCTCTTGCATGCATCATCTTTATCATGTCAAATCTTTTGCATGTTGGCATTTTCTTGAGTGACTATTTGCATGTCTTCTTGAAGTTGCAGAACGGCAAGATCACTTTCCCTTACAGCTTCTTCTGCCAAATTTCTTGCTCTTTCAGAAGCTGTTAATGACTTAACTGTAGTGTTTCTTTCATCTTCGGCTTTCCTCTTTTTCTCAATTAGTTCAATCATTCTTAGGGCAGTATCTTTCTGCTCCCTTTTTAGGTTGGAGATCTAATCGGTTATGATCTGGTTTCTCTCTATGAGCTCAAAGACCGTCTCTTCAACTTCATCTAATCCACTTTGCCCAGAGAGTTCATCAATTGTTTCATTGCTCTCACTCAACTGCAGAGCCAGCTTCTTTCTTTTAGCAAGGGATCTTCTCAACCTATTTTCAAGAAAGGCAATGATGTCATTAGCTTCCTCAAGCTGCTTCTGATACCTGTAACCCTCCATGATCTTTTTCTCAGAAGGTTAAGCTTTATATTTAAAAGAACAAAGCTCTAATACCAATTGTTTTTCCTAACCGGTTACTAAGAGGGGGGGTGAATCAATAAATACTATTCATATTTCCAATTAAAACTTGTATAAAGATTCTTGCAAGATAAACATAATGTAAATAACTATTCACAAACAGAAATAGAAATACAACACATTATTTATATGTGGAAACCCTCGATTAGAAAGAAAAAACTATTGTGAGACAGACCTCACATCTTCACTACTACAGTAATAAAGATGTCATGTTAGGAGCTTACAAAGCACTTGTAAAAGTGCTACCCATTAAAGGGATTTGGTAAAAAATCGGTTAAGATCTTGACTATGTCAGGAGTCATCTTGTTAAAAAACTTTCAACAACAACTAAGATGCTACCCAGTTAAAAGATTTATACAAAGAACCTATTCAGGTTCACCCTGATAGAAAGATTTGAATATGCTTTCATATTATAAAAGCAATGATCTTAATTAACAGTCTAATTAGATCATATATGTTGACCTTTCTCTACTGCCTGGCTATTGATCCTTTCTGCCTTTCACCTCTGTGACCGTAGCTCCTCTCAAAAGATCTCTCCTGCTCTGTATATTCAACTACTCTTTTTGTGTCATATATCTTATATTTATAAGAAATTAATATTATTAAAACCTAACTCATAGAACCTCCAAACTATAAACTCATCCAAAAATCATACAGCAAAAAGCTTTACGACATTATAAAACTAGCTCCTCTCAAAAGATCTCTCCTGCTCTGTATATTCAACTACTCTTTTTGTGTCATATATCTTATATTTATAAGAAATTAATATTATTAAAACCTAACTCATAGAACCTCCAAACTGTAAACTCATCCAAAAATCATACAACAAAAAGTTTTACGACATTATAAAACTAACTCCTATTAAAAAGATAACTCCTGTTAAAAAGGTAACTCCAATTCTAGACAATGGATGCTCTGTATAATCCAATTTTAAATCATACAGTTCTGCATAATCAAGTGTGGATTATTATGCTCTTGACTGATATTAATCTTATATCAAGTTCATCCCTTGTATGCACTATAAAACCGGTACTATGTACTCAGCTAAGTCTACCGGTGTCTATAAAGTAATATAAGTGATCTACTGGTGTAACTGATACCGGTGGGAATGGTGTTTGCATCTATCTTCACTAATGACAACTTAAATTTGCTAACAGACTCGTCATCCTCAATCCAGGAAGAAGAAAAGCTCAAGAGATGGAGGATATCATTATCCAAAACATTCAAAAAAAGATGCAATGAGAAATTATGTTATCCTATACGGTCATACTCCATTTGGAGGAAACGGTTTGGTTCTAAATATCCTTCACGAGGGGACTGTTCGGTTTGGTTCTACATATCCTTCAAGAGGGAACTGTTAGAGCTCTCCCATTACATAAAGATAATTTTATAACATGTTTAAATACAGATTGGTGCAAAATTTTCTCCAAAACTAACATTTCAGAAACTTTCAGAAAAATGAAATTTCAGAAACTTTCTAAGTCAATTTTGAAAAATTCAAAGTCAATCTGTAAATATTCTTTTATTTGATTATTATAAACCCCTTCATATATTCAACTCTCCTGATGCAAAGGATAGAAGAGTATATGACTATATTACATAAATATATATTGCGACACATTTCAACACCTTCCTATCTTGGCAAATGCCAATTGTCAAGGGAAAAAGCAATGGTAAGAAACTATTACAACCCGCTCCATCTGCCATCACAAAAATGTCTCTCAGGGCAGATTTCCATACAGCTGCTTACCTTATTTAACTGACAGCCACTGCTCAACTTATTTTATGAATTATTACATCTCTACTGATAATATTCATAAGACTACAATTAAAATTTGAAAAGATGTAAACATTTTTAAAAAGGGAAAAAAAACTGTGGAGCCACATGCCATTTTTGTTTATATGCAGTTGCTATTTATTTCAGCCCCACCTTTTTTCCACAATTCCTAGGCAGTAGCTGCTCCAATGAAATAGAAAAGAAAATTCTAGTTATCACTTTCCAATAATTAAAAATTTGCATAAGAACACTCTCTCTGCTCAAAACTCAGTAGAAAACAACTTAAGCAGTCACTTGGGAAATGGAATTAGCATAATGAAACTAGCTTTAAAATTCATACTATCAAAAAATATTATCAATTGGCATGTCCCTAATGCATAATCCTTCCACTATCACAAAATTGATCGAGAGTGCTTTTTAAGAAAACTTCATAGTAATTTTATTGGCATTTCAGATCAAACTGGTATATTATCAAGCAGAGGATAAACTGTGTAGTAGTTTGTGCTGTGTGTGCATTAACATTTAACATCACCCTGTGACTCGTCATCAGGAAGAAGATAGTGTGAACTAAAATATTAATGCAACAAACATATTCAATTTTATCTACACTTTCTATGAATACCATTGATAGTTATTTACAATTTAGATACAATATGTGAACGAGTAGAACGTGTCAAAGATAAACCAGAACAAACATGATTGAATCCACACACAAAACAGAAGTACTCACCATGTTCAATATCATTTTCATAAAATGATTGAAGCTCCTGGCCACACAAGGCCTCCACTAATTTGATAACCGATTAAGGCACCAAGATCAAGCTGGCCCATGCATTCGTATAATTACAGATGACTTTCAGGAAAAGTTGCTTTCAGTGTAGTAAAATTGCTAATCAATTCATTTTTAAAATGATAAGTTTAAGAGGATATGTCACCATTGTATTCTAGAAAATGTACTGCCGAGCTCACACTGAATAAATCCCAATATGGCTTTCACATTGCAAAGACCCCAAATAGAATTTCCTCACTACTATAAGAAACAAAATGTCTACAGATTTCAATCTATTATTTGTGCTTTCACATGCACACAAAATGCAATCCATAAGCTGAAACTCTGAAGTTAATGCTTCTCCTATGTTCACAATATCCATTAGAACAAACGAGTTCAACGAAAATAAAATCCAGTTTCATTAAAATGAAACATCAATAATCAGACAAATTTAAACCAGTAAAAGCAGACAACATAGACCCTGGGCTAGACATTGGACATCAACTATTAGAATCATACAAGCCATTGCACTGTCCTCAATCTCGAATTTGGCATATTGCAAATTTGGAATAGTGAAGATGCCAAGACTGCTCAACATTTCAAAAGCAACTACCCATTTTAAAATATCTATCTCTACTCACAACTTTGACGGGGTAATCAATTCTTCTACAGAAAGATGAATTGGAGAAATAGGCAAATATAAAAATTAATTACAAAACAAAGATAGACAGTACAGTCTTTGAACCAATAATAAAGTAAAAATATTACGAACATGTAAACATTGAAAAATCTTCAATATCATAAACGTCCCAATAGAATTTTACTTTGTAATGGCATCTATGAAAACAGTGGAATCATACCATACAAGAGAAAAAGTACATCCTACCTGTGGGTACACTATAGGATTCCTATAGACATTGCAAAATTTCAAGAATTTCAGTAGTCTTGTTGCATTGACATAGACTCGGGTAATGTGGAAATCAGTCTAAATAAGCACCCAAGCCATTTCAATTGTGTTCAACATCCAGAACCTTCTCAACGTTCCCTAGGAACAGAAGCATAGATAGCCAATGTACTTGATACTCCATCTAATATCGATAGCTGCTGTAGTGAGAACCATAACCCCCAGTAGAATGTCCAGAACTTGGACCATATCCTCCAGTTGGGGCCGAGTGACCAGCACTTGGACCATAACCTCCAGCAGGGCCAGAATGACCAGTACTTGGACCATAACCTCCAGTTGGGCCAGAATGCCCAGCACTTGGACCATAACCTCCAGCTGTGCCAGCACTTGGACCATAACCTCCAGTGGAATGGCCAGTATGCCCAGTATTTTGCCGTGGGGAAGTGTACATAGAGCTTTGACTGGGATAAGAATTATATCCTGTATCAACCGTGTTATATGCATCTGTAGGTGGCCCTGAAGCCTCTGCCATGAAGTTCTGCAACGAGTATTACATAAACACTTTTAGAACTACTCTGTAACCCATATGCAAAAAAAAAACTATATTTCGTAACAGTTATTATACAAAGATATCAGATTTCCACCATCCATTGCGATTACAGAGATTAGCTTCTGGATAGTGGATTCAATTGTGTTTGTATTTTTAGCATCAATGTTTTGGATCTCACTCCGTGATCCATCATCAGGATGAAAGACAGCAAGAGATGCAAAACAAAACAAAAATTGTTTTGCATCTCTTGCTCTCTTTCATCCTGATGATGGATCAGAGAGTGTGATACGAAACGTTGATGCTAAAAATACAAACACAATCGAGTTTAGAAGCTAATCTCTGTAGTTATTATACAAATCTGAAAACATTTGAAGTACATGTTGAAAGTATGATAAATTAACTTTTAAGTTGTATGCATGACTTATAACATCTTCGAAATTTGACAGTTCCAAACCATACCAGCCATTCTAATTGAAGATGAAAAAACATCATCCAAATGCAGACTTCCCATTCAATTTAGATGGTTGGAGATTTAGAACAATAATCTTCAAAGACAGATTTTTTGGAGGTACTGTTAGGAGCTACAACAATACTTGACAGTTTTAATTGCAACTATGTAATAATTTTAAATCTGTAAGATAACAAGATTGATACAAAACCTTCCTTAAAAAAACTCATCTCCTGATGCAGGCACACCTCACTACACAGTCAATATCACAATTTTGGAAGTACATAGCTACACAATTTTGGAAGTATATAGATTTATTCCCATCAGACTGAATCGTGAGTCTTTGAGAGTTATTTTTATTATCCTCACCATAAAAGACTTTTGGCAAGTACGAGATTAGTTTTTGAGAGAACTGGGTTTGACAATCACAATAAAGTACTTTCATCAAACCAAAAACATTAGCTCTAAAACTAAACCATCAAAAGGATGGCCAGGATGCAAAATTCACCTTATTTGGGGTTTACTGCTATTCTAGGGAAGTCATGAACTAAGGGGCAAAGCAAAGTACATCAGAAAATGCCTCTGACAATTCAGATAGTTTTCTTAATGGATTGCTAGAATTTTTTCTCATTAAATGACCTCAAAGATCACCTTGGATAGCAAATGCAGGGTGTACACATTATCAACATGATTCTAGTGATGTTTGCATCAAAGAAACATGACTGTGGGTTTAATGTAATTTCTCCTTGTACCATATAAGATTTGCACTTTCCAAAAGATAAACGGTCTTTGGTTGACCTACAATGGAGCTCAAGAAGATGCTTTATTCTCCGAAGGCTTATTGTTTGGTGGAGTCTAAAGTTGTGACTAGACATTTCATCTTAGAGTATAAAGGCAAACACTTCTCAAATCTCAATTGATGTACCTACAGATTCCCCAACATAATATTCATGGATAGTAGTCATCATAGTCTGAAAATGTTGGATTAAACACACTACAGCCTGGCTTACATACCAGAAAAACAATGATGACAATCTAATACAGGTTGTTGATAAAATCAAGTTTTACATCCATACAAAGTTTGAAGGAAAAACATGTAATAATAATAAATTAGCTGATAGTAGGATGTCGAAGGATGACAAAGATTTTATTTGTCCTGGTTTGAATGATCAAATCAATTTTTCAAAATTGTAAGCTACAAACAGAATGAACACTACCAAAATGGGGCCTAACACTCGTGACCTACATGGAAAAATTGATCATTGGACTTAAAAACATTGGAGACCTAATGAAGTTGAGATAGAAAAAATTTACTTCAAAGTTGCCCTACCATTAACAATTTGAGAATAAAATTCACTCAATTATAATTCGAATAATATTCAAGAACTTGTAACTTATGGGAATCAAAATGACTTGGGTACACCTCTACTTCTAGTTTCATTTATATTTCACCCACATGAATGATTGAATGGTTACTATCTTAAATCTTTTTTCCTTTTGCAAGGCAGACAAACACAACTGGCACAAAGGATCAAGATGGAAGCTATGTTACAAGGTTTAGCTATTTTACTCCACATATTCATTTGGTCCAGATACAGGGTCAAGACAGCCCTGGGTTCTCACCCAGAATATGCCATACGCATGAACAGAGATGATAATTATTTTTGTTCAAGGTCCTGATTTTATTGAGGCTAACAATTTGTCAGAAGCATTCCCGTGTCACTGGCAAGATGCAAGTACCTGAGTGCACCCTACCTCCAAAGCAATCTTTTACTGGGTACCTGCCTTCTCAACCAGTTAACTTGACAGAGCTACAAGTTGTGAATGTGGTCGTTTATAACATACACATGGCATACTAAAGCTTTGTGTGCTTAACTTGACTCAGCCTCAGTTTAGTTTAGTGAGACTGACACATTGAGGAAACTCCTCGCAAAAAACCTTGATATCATGTTTGTCAACTACTACACTCTAATCAATCTTTACCTGGGTACCTGCCTTCTTAGTTGGTTAACTTGACAAAGCTACAAGTTTGTAGTGATTTATAATGTACCATGGCATACCAAAACTGAGTGTGCTAACTAGACTCGGCCCAAGTTAAGTGAGACTAACACACATTGACGAATCTCCAGACAGAAAACCTTGATCATCTTGCGTCTATGCTCCCCGAAATTTCCAGGACAGGGACATTATGGGTGGCAGGATGTGTTTCCAGTACAGAGGTACTTTTTAGGGAACAGTTATTAAAAATGGTGAAATTTTTAAAAATATAGAGAAATTTCAAATATTCAGATCATAAAATTGTTAAAGCATTCATCATAAGCATTGCAGAAGCTTGATACATAAGTCTAAAGCATATGATAAAGTTGACTGATGTTTCCTCTACAAAGTCCTTGTCAAGATTGGTTTCAATCATAGATTTGTTGGATTAATTAGGGAATCAAAGCCGGAAAAGGTATTAAGCAAGGTGACCCTCTGTCCCCCTACCTATTCATTATGGTTGTCGTGGTTCTTGGGCGTAGTATCATGTTTTTGTCTGCTACGGGAAGAATCCAAGGAGTCAAACCTGCCTCCACTCTCCCCACCTCAGTTTTACAACAATTTGTTGATTATACCTTATTTGGTAAATCTTCAGTTGTTGAGGCCAGGGAGTGGAAAAACCTTGTGGAGAATTATGCTAGAGCTTCAAGCCAATGTATCAATTATAGAAAAAGCAGAGTTTTCTTCTTCAATACAAAACTTGATCTCCAAGCTAAAACCCTAGACATCCTCGGTTGTCAATCTGCTAACCTCCCTAGCACTTACCTGGGATTCCCTCTCACGGCCAAGGAGGTCTCTCTGAACTTTTGGAATACTATCTTGGAAAGAGTTAAAAGAAAATTGGTGGGTTGGAAAGGTAAACTGTTGAGTAGTGCTAGCAAACTTCAACTCCTCTTGGCCTCCGTCCAAGAAATCCCTGTGTACTTCCTCTCCCTTTTCAAAATCTCTGGGTCTATGGCCGATAAACTGGAGAGAATCCAGCACAGTTTTCTCTGCACGGGTGTTGAGGAGAAAAAAAGAATGGCTCTGGTGAATTAGACACAATTTGCCTGCCCAAACTGATGGGGGAGCTTGGGATTCGTAAGCTCACTAACCTGAATAAAGCCTTGATGACAAAAGTTGCTTGGAACCTTGTGGTTGGTGTTGCGGACTGGTGTAAGATCATGGAGGCAAAATATCTCGATAGAGACCGCTTTTATAGAGCCCTTGTGTCTCTAACTTGCCACATGGATCTAAAATCTGGAATAACATCCTCAAATGGGGATGAAATGGCAGCTGGGAAATGGCAAAGACATCAGATTCTGGGAAGATAAGCCCTTGGAGGATAGGAGGTTTTGTCTTTTGAAGAATAGACTAAAACACAAGCTTGGGGAGTACATTGTGAACTATTTGGACCATGGAGGAAAATGGAAAAACCTAGCACACTATTTCGGTGATAGACCTGACTTAGCTAACAGGATAGAAGATCTCATGTGCACTTTGGAAGGCATCAGGATTCCATTGTTTGCTAGAGCTGATAGAGTTATTTGGACTCTAACCCAGTCGGGTAACTTCACTGTCAAGTCAGCTTACAATTTGTTGATCAAGGACCAGGGTGACCCAAGTTGCTGGAAGAAAGTGTGGAATTCACAGCTAATCCCAAAAATCAATTTCTTTTGGTGGGTTGTGATGCATGGGAAAATCTTGATGCAAGGCAACCTCATGAAGAGAGGCTTCTACCTTGCTAACAGGTGTGTTCTATGAAAAAGGGCAGAGGAAAGCATTAACCATTTATTTATTCACTGTCAGTTTGCTGCTCTTATCTGGCAAAAGGTTACCCACAATTTAGGACTCCAGTGGGTTTTCGGGAGGAAGATTCAACAATTTATTTCTGCTTGGCCCTCCCCCTCAAAGCGATCTCTCATCCAGCAATTGTGGAGGCAAATTCCCTCTATATCTGTTGGAGCATCTGGAGAGAACATAACAACAGGAGTTTCAAGGATGCTGCTCTATCTCCAGATATTGTTTTCCTCTCTTGTAGCAAGCTTTTGTTGGAGAACATCTCGATTACTAATTAAAAAACCCCAAGCTCACCTCCTTTAGCTTTGGACAGAGCTATCGCTCAATCTTGGAACCTCCCTCAGGGTTTTGATAAATATGATAATTCTAAAGCTCAGGCTAGGTAGAACACAGTTTGGAAACTCTCGCCTCCTCATTGGCAAAAACTAAATTTTGATGGTGAGGCTAATTCCAGGGTGGAGGCTGGAATAGGAGTGATTAGAGCCTGCAGAGGTATGTTGATTGCTGCTTTTGCTAACCATCTAAAGAATCACACTATTAACCAAGCAGAGGGAATGGCTCGCCTTTGGAGTCTCAAAATTGTTGTCTTTATTGGTATCAAACATCTTGAGATTGAGGGAGATTCTAAACTCATCGTTGATGCCACCCATGGCTCCACTTCTGCTGGTTGGAAGGTGGAGGACATTGTTAAGGATATTAGAAGTTGATGACAAGCTTGGATGGTTTCACTTTGAAGCATACCTACAGAGACGATAATGATATTGCTGACTCTTTGGCGGCTTTGGGATTGCGACAAATGGGCTTACAATGTTGGAGAGATGTGAATCAGTTGCCAGAGAGGCAGGGACTACTAAAAGTCTTTTAAGGCGAGAGTACATTGATACCTGTAACAATGAAAGTCGATTTTGCATTATTTGTTACTCTCTGAATTAGCACTCTAATGCACATAGGGTGTAATTTGAATTTCACCCTTGTGATGTGGAGATCACAGACGAGGCGAATACTCCTCAGCGCTCAACCAGAATTCATGCCAAGCCGAATAGAAAGGACAAAAAACGTATTATTGAGTCGAGCTCAGAGGAAAATTCGGATAATGCCAACTCCTCCTTCCATGTCTCTGAGATCTTAAAAAATGATACCCTTGCACTTGAGCCAAATGTTGGAGAAAAATCGGGCCCCCCTCCCCTCAGCTTGTTAATGATAATATTATTGTTGAAGAGGTGCCCGTTGAAGAGATTCTTTGCACTCCCAAGGTTCCTAGTGGCTTGGTTGGTAAGCTGAAAACTGACATTGCAAGTATTAATGATGCTCTTCAGAGTTTGAAGACTGAGGTTGCTGGTTTGGATAGGAGACTCCAAGATGTGGTCCGCTTTACCCTTAAGGTCATGCACAGCTCTGCAACAACCCTTCGCCAATTGCAGGAGCAGATGAAGGGTGGAAAGTTAGCGGAGGAAGTTCCTGTCCGAAAATTGGGCCAGGGTGCTGCTGTCCAAGACCCCTCCTGAGAAGAAATCCTGATGCTTCCTGCTGGTCTTATGGTGGTTTGGTCCTTTTTTGGCCTGATGAGCCTTATAGTTTCAATCATTATTTTGATAATTTTAATACTGTGAAAAACTTAAGGTTGAATAGTCCTGCATGGCTAAGTTTTAAGACTTTTATTTTGTATTTAAACTCTTTTTAGTTAGTACTATTGATACTGCTATCTGGCCTTATGCTCGTAGATGCTGGGTCATTTTTTATAGGGTAAGTTTAGGTTACTGTTTCTGTCCTTCTCTGTTTACTGTTAATGTGCTGTTAATGGTAATCTGCTGTTAATCCTTTTGGATAGTTGTAATATGGGACAGCACCCTTGTTTTGCTGCTGCTAATATCAAAAACATTAGACTTGAATTGAGATATCATGAGAGCATTGACAAACAAATTAAAAAAATTCAAATGCTTTCATTGTCAATGCACATAAATATTATACAATAATTATAACAAAATGCCCAGAGACTCCAAGTTTCAACAATAAAATGATAAACATAGAAAACATATGGCTGTCCCTAATCAGCAGATGGAATTGGTAGGTTTATATCAAAATCGGAGCTCAAGTTTGAGTCACTGCTAGTCTTAGGTAATGGAACCCTAAGTCCCCAAGTCCCCAAAACGTTTCAAAGACAAGGACGGGGCTACCAAGGCAAGGGGCAGGGATGCCATGGGAATAAAACATATACCCGTGGTGAGGGCCATCAAAATATCTGTTTTACAAGAATGTTGTTATGGTGATCGCCATTAGGTATTACTCTTACTTCAAATATTTACTTTGCAAAATTTAATTATTGTGTTAATAAAATAATGATTTTTCTTACAACTTAATCAAGTGTTAATAACTTAATAGGTGTTATATGTTTGTGTGTATGTGTATGTAAGAATGCCTGTACACAGCTTACCAAACTGGGGGAAAAAAGTTAAAACCTGTCATATAGCAAACAAACCCTGGACTGACAACTTTAGAAGACAGACAAGGGTTGCCATAATGAGACCAACCACATCAATGCCACTTCCATACATGAATAGTTGTGCTACATAATTGAAGAGCGCAAATAATAAGGGTAAATCAAATGTACAATGAAGTCAAAGGCATGTTAAAATTGTAGGCTGGGGGTGGTGGATTTTGTAGGTCCTACAAAGCATTTTAGTTTAATGGATGTAGCACAACTATTCATGTTATCATCTTTATTGTTATCACATATCAATCTTATAGATATTGACCCTATAACTAAACATTTGGCTTCTCAGATTTGATTTGAAGTTTTACTCAATATTTTATGATTTAAAAAATCAGGTTACTTTCAAAAACAAGTTCAAAGCAGATAACTTTGAGAAAACCATGCTAGGAGCCCGGGATAAATGTGAGACGCAAACATAGCCCTAAACTGCAATCAAATAAGAAGAAAAGCATACCCATGGTAGCCAGACTGTAGAGAATGTCTAGGAGAAAATGGTCAGTTAAAAATCTAATTTGTCCAGAATTTCAGAGAATGCATTAGAAGTCAGAAATAGCAACCTGGATCAATTGCTGTGCTGTTTGTACTTGAGTTGCAGTTCCATGTATTTCAACTGTCATTTCACCTGGCACTCCTCTGGTTTCTTGTACAGTTATTATTGCTCCACTGGCCCTACGACAGTAGCTGATGTTTGACCCAGCTGTTCCAATCACAGCATCTGCATATGATAGGGGTATTTGCATTTGCTGAGTAACCTACAAAAAAAGAAGAAAAGATTAATGATTTGAGCAAACGTTATTCTGTATATGATAGGGGTATTTACATTAGCTGAGCAACCTATAAAAGAAAGCAAGAAAATTCTAAATGATTCTGAGCAAAAGCTACACATGGAGCCCAAATGGTATAAGCTTTAAAAAACTACAGCATATGATAATACCTGTGTGATAACAGGTGCTGGCTGAGGATTTGCAGATGAATGACTGCTAAGTGCTGGATCTCTACCATACATGTTCAAGCCATGCTGTGAACGAGTATCTGCAGGTGGAAGGTCTGATGGAGGATAGTAACTATCACGTTGGGGGGCAATAGGAGTGTAATGAGAGTTGTTTCCAAGACCACCACCACCACTAGGCAATGTGCTATTGTGACCGTGGCTCCAAGGCTGTTGGGGCATGTTTTGCTCCATCTGAGGTGGCTTGGCCATGGACATCTGAGAAAATTGGAAACAGGAAAGCATATTACTTGTTTTTATGTTCAGAACAATTATTGACACACAAATATTAACAATCAAACATGAAAATAATAAAAACCTGTCTGCCATGTACTGCAATTAAAAACTCTGCAATATGTCATGGTGCGAAAATTCAACTGAGGGTTACCAGGGCAGGAAGATTACATTTGATTCATACAGAGGAAGAACAGTGCGATCAACCAAAAATTTCCGTAAATGTGAAACAATTTGCTCTACAGCTTTGTGTACACTTCCAGGCTCTCCTTGTATCTCAACCACTTTGTCCTCTGGTAATGCACAAAGCGGAACATCCTCTGCACCATTTGGAAAGCATCTATATCAAATGAAATTGAATGAAATTGACCCAGCTATGCTTATTGCACACAATTCCTAAGACTGATGCTTGTAAACATAAAAGAATAACACAAACATTACAAGACTTTTGGAATAACCTCCTACTTAGACACCTTTCAAAAGCATTAGATTATGGAAAAAAATATCAGCTTGATGGTCTAAACAAACACATTGAAGAGAAAGAAAATCAAAATGTTAAACAAAATATACAACTAAGAAAAGTGAAACATGTAAGAAATGCAGAAAAATCGAAGGAACATAAAAAGTTAGATAAGTGATCCATGAAACTACTTCTACCAAGGCACAACTACCGTATAAGTACATAAGCAACACAACTGCTGTATAAGTATATTAATATAAGCAACACAACCTGGTTTCAAAAATTTCAAGGGCCCTAAATCTGAATTAGACTAAGTAAAAGAACAGCAGAATTGTGGCCAGTTTGCACAGTTTGTCGCCCTCTAATTTCCCTATATATTTTATAAATTACCAGGTGCTTCTCAAAAGCCCACCACATGCAGTCTTCTCCAGAAAAAAGTCACATATAATGATACTCAGCAAAAAATTAATCTTAGAGCCTATGTTCCATGGCATTTTCAGGATGAGGAGGATGTTTTGGGGACGGCAGTCTCAGAGACCATTTTTCAGGGGCAGAAATTATGTGTGTGCATGCATATGCACATGCATGTGTAGAAATTCAAGCATTTACAAGTTAAGCTGTGCAGGATATCAATATTGAGCTTTAGTAATTCATATAATACATCAAATTTGAGATTTTACATTCAATGGTTCAAATGTGGCAGCAACAAAACAAAAGTCCATTGTTTTCATTATGACAAAAGGTCCCAAATTTATTATTAACAAATGTCCAAGAAAAACATCTTTTATTAAATGTTTCCTATTTTTTAAACAAACAAAAGAATGGGACATCTACACATCGCCAGGACATAAGGCCTTCAAAATGGGTGTTTTTAAGGAAACATCCCCTAAAATCTTGAGGAAGGGGGATGGCCAGCTCGTGTCACCTGCCATCCATGTCTCAAAAACACAACTTAGAGGCCAGTAATACCAGAGGGGTAACATTTGCGGATCAGAGGGGAACACTTTCCCATGTAGCATTGCTTAACATGATACTAAATATCTGGAAAAACCTACCTATCTAAGCATTACTCAACTGCTAACTCATTTTTCTGACCCGTACTTATCACCAACGGCATATGACCTTTACATATCCTGCATTCCTTCCTAGATGCCAACCATGCTGTAGTAATAGTAATACCATCGGGCTTCTTCGTATACTTAAATTAAGCTGTAAAGTTGTGTCCTAGATGTTGATTTAGGTGCGCATTTAGTCAAGCAGTTTCCACAAATAAAACAAAGGCTAAGGGTTCCCTGTTCTGCACATTGCCTATCATACGCATTTAAAAATGCCTTGTTGCACTCAAGTAATAATAGCTTATATCTATCAAAAAGCACCTTCATTGGTAGCTTGTGGATAGCCACAATTTCCCATTGTACCAAGGTATGGGCACATTTAAAGATGAGATGTCAAATCCAGTTTAGGAAAACTAGGCGTTAATAATAACCCATCCAATCAGCCTGTTAATGGGCCTAACTGGGTTAATCCAGTGGAGTCGGAGAAGTAGTGTAAGTGGGAAAACTCGGAAGTGGGTTGATTCAAGGTGAATTTTGATGGGGAGTCGAGGGGCACTCCGTATCCCTCTGGAGCAGTGTTTGTGACGTGTGACTCAGCCGGGAATATTCTGACAATAGGAACAAAAAACTTAAGGATAGTACCAACAACGAAGCAAAGGCTCTAGTAGCGCTAGAGGCTGTTTTAATGGCAAAAAAATTATAAGTGGAATGAATCCATTTGGAGGGAGATTCAATGATTATTATTAATGCTTGAGTTCAGGGAGAGGCTTAGGATTGGAACTTAAATAAATTCATAAATCGTATTTGAAAAATTCTTAGTTCATTTCAAACTTTTGAAATTTCCTGTACTTTACAATTGGGAAATGAGGTGGCAGATGTACTTTCCAAATGGGCTGTATCATCTAATGAGGACATTATGACTGATTATTGGGGGTCGTACGAAGGTTTAGAGCTTGGCAAGGAGATATGAAGTACTCCGCCATCAAGCACAAGTCATGATTTTTTGGCATGGGCGTACAAAGGATGTGAAGGTTGAAGGTGTAAATACATAGTATATTATTCAAAACCAAGTTAATGCCGATATAGTGTCTATTATTTTGGCCTAGAGCTTGGAATTAGGGAGCAAAGTTGAGGTCAAATGGGTGATGAGAGAGTGCGTTGAGGAAGAGTGATTGGTAAGCTTGCATTCTCAATTTCCATCGGCAGTCCTAGGGAAGGGATTTAAAGTGGTCCAGGGTGACAGAAGAGAAATGTGTGCTGCCGAAGAAGGATTCGGCCCATTTAATGTTTGGAGAGTGAGGAGCTCAATGGAGGAACGAAGGACAGAGGTGCAGGTGGGCTGGGAATCACTACTAGAGCTCCTCCATGAGAGGGAGATCCTCCTGCCCAGGGAAGTGTAGGTGACCATGAGAAGAAAGGATAGGACAGTCTATATGAGGCATCTGATTTTTGGTTTAATGGTCCAGGGAAACAACCAAAGGAGAAGGAAATGAAAAGTAAATGTCCAGGGGAGTATCCCTGTTATTTTTGTGTTAAAAGAACAATTGTTTTGTTTTTTGATTTTGTATATGGATCTCGTGGTGGCAGGTAGGAGTTCAATGGTTAGGCCAAACTTCTGGCAATTTTGTTTATCATATTTATATGATATATCAATGTACTTGGCTTAGGTGTGGACGCAACGGCCTAGGGTAGGGTAAAGGGTTTTTGATTTGGAGCCCTCATGCTTATCTGTAAAAATCTGGAGCAGGGAATTTTCTGTGTTTTGAAGGCAGTATGGGAATCATGAGGCAGTATAGTTGTAATGTCAATGTGGATGTAACTTCCTTTATTATTATTAAAAATCAAATATTTGCACAGATCAAAAAAAAATAACCCAACGTTTCAAAACATGAAGAAGTTTACCATGCATTAGCTATGTTACTGGTTTGGCCACCTGAACCTGTAGGTTTGGGTCCGATCCAGCCCGGCTACATATCTAGGTTGGTTCCGTGACGGAGTCAGTCCATTGTCTGGAAGCACTTTGAGTTCATCTGGGACAAACCTAGGCAAACCCGTCACTAATTATCTGCATTTTTCTTTGAAAATTGCTTTTAAAATAGGCTTTTGATTTATTTATTTTTAATATAAATATATGGCAGGCCTCATAGCAGGCTTCACTACATCTACCCTACGGTGTGTGAGAATGTAAATGCTATGCAGTTGCCACAGTCACAATGCAACTGGAGGATGGCTTAAAGCTAACAAGACTTGAGGCCTGCAGCATTTTAGCACTCCTTGTCAAATGACCTGTGGTCAAGCCCGAAACCCTAAGTTGCTGGTTCGGGTTCAGGGACGGATTCGAGTTCAAGAATCCGGATCGTGGATTCGTGAAAAAAAAATTTCCCATTATGATTCGTATGGATTCATGTGTGTGTATATATATATATATACACAAAAATAAGAGAAATATACATAATTGTAAAACTAAATCATTTCATAGTATGAATCTATGATGCTTGTGTTGACACCTGAAAATTCAGGTCTTAAAATTGCAAATGCGTCAGGGAAGTATGATATTTTATTTTTATTATTTCCCTATTTTCTAAAAATTAAATAATTAAAAAGGGGTCCATAATGTTTATATGGTTTGATTTTCGAAGCAAAAGTTAATTATTTTATTTCCAAGTTTTAAAAGCATTTTGTTTTTTTTGGAATAAAATAATTATTAAAAATTAGTAAAAGGGGCAGCGATCGGGAGTTGAACACTCAACCTCTCAAGCCAATCCCCTTTTCTTAGCTACCTACCCTCCTACCCCCTAACCAGTTAGTCTATTTATGTTCCTTGAGAGGGTTAAGAAAAGTTATTTATTTATCTTTGTTTTTGTGTGCAGGTGAGATGCAAAATGACTTTTTACACAGGGAGTAGTTTATCCTTTTATCATTCTTCCTTCTGCAATAAATGTGAATTTTATTTATTTTTATACTATTTATTTTTATTGTTAAAAAGGAAAAAGAATGGGCAGAGGGAGTCGAACTCATGACCTCTCGCCCAATCCTTCTCCCTAATGTTTTAACCTATCTACCCTAGCCATGTTTCCCTGACCTACTTCCTTGCTCATTTTTTCCTCCCGTTCCCTTTATCCCCTTTTCTTGTGGTAATTAGGGGTAAATTTTACCCTCTTCCCATGTGTTATTAGTTTTTACCTTTGTGTTTTCAATTTGTTCGGCATTTTCTTTTATTTCCTAAATTCTAGGTTTTGATTCTTGTTTTTTATTTTTGCTTTCTACTAACCCTAGATGTTTATGTATTTTAGTATATAGTTTAGTTTATTTTAGTTTTTATGTTTTAGTTTTTAAATGGTTTTTTAGTTTGAAATATTTTCAGGAATATGTTTGTTATATTTTCTAACCTAACATATTTATTTAGTTTTTTTGGTAGTTCTTTTTTTAGTTTTTCATTTATTTTTTAGTTTTTGTGATTTTGCTAATTCTTTTACCTAACCTATTGTTTTGTGTTTCGTGTTTTGTAGGGCATTTTGTTGTCGGGAATGAAGGAGAGGAGGTGGAAAATTAATTAATTATGTAATAGTTAGGTGTTGGGAAAGGGTGGTTATGGGTTAGGTTTTTGTAAGGGGTGGTTTTTTATTTATTTGATTATTAATGAAAGGGTATGTCCTTTCATTGAAAAGGCATTAGAAAATTATAAATAGGGGGGTGATATTATATTTGGGACAACAATTTTCAATATTCTTTTGAGGCTTAATATTTTAAAACAAATTTATGATGATCTATGTAATCATTATGGAGTAAAATTTTTGGGCAGATCTGGAGGGCTGGTAGACGAAATGTGATTAGTACTGTAACATTGCTGGATTGAGATAAGTTTAAATTTCTTTAATGTTATAATTCAGAGTTTTTGATGATATTTATGTGTGGATGAATTCTTTTGAGTTCCTTTAATGTGATCGATTTGAATTCAGTTATCAATATATTTGATGAAACTATTGGTCTCCTAAGACATGTTTTTAGTTAAACTCTTCCAAATTGCGCAATTGGTTGGTCTATAAACATCGGAGTTAAATTCAATAAAGTTGTCTATACTGGTGATTTGGATTTCATTTTTGTCTCCTAACACATTTTGATTGTCAGGACTCTGATGCCCAATGTTATAGGCACTAATCTCGTATACATTACTGCATTTTACATTTCTGATTGTTTCATTTACTAGTTTCCAGGTTTTGCCCTCATTTCAATTTTAAAGCATTTCAATCAATCTTTAGGACTTAGTTTGTAAATTTCCAATTCGCATTTCATTTGATTATTTACTACATTAATATTCTAACTTTCTAATCATAACTAGCATGAGTGCATAGATTTCAGTTTTGTTAGTGTAGTTGTAATTCAAATATTTCAATTTTCAGTTTAGAATCCTAACCTAGACTCGTTAGTTGTTAGAATCTTTAGTCCTTAAGTTATCTTCAAGTTTTCTGTTATAGGGTACACCCACCCTGGTTACTAACCTAAAGTGCAGGAATCCGACCTAAACAAAGGTTGAATTCGTCAATTGGTTTCCCGAAACTACTAAGAAGAAATCCAGTGATTTCAAGAGCCAACAACTTGATCATTGATCAATGCCAAATGTCAAAGTCTTCATAACTAGGTCTTAGGTAGTCTTTGTTGGTGGCTGTTTTCAAGTCCCTAGGTCCGGCAAATGAGGGTTGAGTGATTTTGGCCTGTTGGGAAGTCATGTTTGTCTGAGATTTGGGCAAGAACTAAGCTAAGACTGTCTAAGAGATGGGGTTTGTGATAAAACGAGTTAAAACCCTTTGAGAATCCTTTTGCCAGCTTCAGTTTGACTTTAGAGAGCCATGATGGATTGTACGAGGTAACCCTGCTGAAGGCTTGCTGAATCTTGAAATTTGGCTAAGTCTGAAATTTTTTGAAAACCCCCAAAATCTAGAATTTGCATCTTAACTCCTATGAAGTTGGAACTTATCTCAAACATCCTGAAAGTATTTATACAAATATAACTTGAAGTATAAGAAATTAAATAAATCAAACTTATAATTAAATGTTATATTTGTATAAATCCTCCCGGAAAATTGGGTCAATTTAGGGTAAGATGAAAAAAAAAATTCAAAAATGGCATATTAAGTGCTTTATACCTTCATAGGTTGCGGATCCCTGGGGATTCGCGTGGATCCGTGTGAGATCCTCAAGGATTCGTGCTGGATCCCCCCGGGTCTGCGCCGGATCCAGGCAGAGTCTGTGTGTGGACCTGTGGGTCCGTCCGAATCCAGCCCGGCGAGCTAGATCTGAGCAGGGTCCCTGTGTGGACCTGTGGGTCTGTCCGGATCCGCGGGCTTGATCCTCGAGGATTCGCACTGGATCCCCCCGGGTCTGCGCCGGATCTGGGCAGAGTCCGTGTGTGGACTTGTGGGTCCATCCGAATCCCAGGTCCACACACGGACCCTACCCGGATCCAGTGCGAACTAGTCCGCGGACCGGACCCGAACCCGAACCCGGTTCGAGGGGCCAGGGTGCAAATCCGACTTCGTAGCTGAAACCTGTATCATCAAGCAATGTAAAGTAGCGAAACTATGATTGGCAATAGTTGGGTTTGTTATTAGTACTTTAATTTTTAGGATTTTTTATTTTTGTGCTTCTTATTTTTATTTTTTGTTTTCTTTAAAAAAATTGTTATTAGTATTTTAATCTTTAGGTTTTTTGTGCTCTTAGGGGTAGAATTGGCACAACAATTACAGGTGCAAATTTTGCACTTGGAAGGTGATTCTCAGATCATCGTGAATGCAATTGCATAAGGTAGATCATTTACATGGTGTTTACAAAAAATTATCACAATTATCAAGAAGCTAGAAATGTTTCAAATTTTCAAAATCACTCATATTTATCGAGAGGGTAATTCACTAGCAGATTCCCTATCTAAATTGGCAATTGACATGGCAACCACGACATAGGAGGATGTGACAACAACAAGACCCAAATTGGCAGGTGACATGGCATCCACGACATAGGCGGATGTGACAATAGCATGACAACAAAACAGGGAAGGGTGCTATGACATGAATGGGTTGGTAAGGGTTTTGTAGGACGGGAAAGGACGACATTGCATTCAAATTGGGGAAGGTGGCGGAGTGCGAATTCATTTCGGTTGTCATCGCACATGCTACATTTATTGTAATGACGGAAAACCAACTATACATTCCCTCTTATGCAAATCCAAGTGTTCATTCTCATTCTCGTCTGAGAGTGGTTGAGTCACAGGTGTTTTGTGCAAGAAGGTTAGGATAGAGTCCATGGAGGCAAACTTCAGTTTTGACGCTGAGAAGCAACAGATGGCGTTTAAGGGGTCAGTCACAGAGGAGAGGATGAGGCATGTTTTTACCTCTGTGCACCCGTTCTTCATCAATATCATTTGGGCCCTTCTAGGAGTAGAGTGTGTGGTTTCCAAGTTCAAATGGCGTACAAATAGTGATATCGCAGCGCTTTTCTATGCCTGGGGTCTACATTTTGCATCAAGGGCGGAGGTGAAGCGCATTGTTGAGCATTGTGTGAAACCAGAATGGAGAGTAGGACTGGAAGAAATCTTGCAATACGCAATTCGTAGGCAAGGCTTTGTTGCAGCGAGAGGTGATTGGGTAGGTTTGCCTGGGGGCAAACATTCTAGGTGCACCCTTTTCTACAGAACCACTCTCTGCGTGATAGACTGAAGAGGAAGGAGGAAGCCCATAGAGCCTAGGCGTTGCTGGTGGATTTTGTGCATGATTAGGAATTGGAACTGGTGGCCAAAATTCCAAGAAATCAAATGAACCCAGAGATTTTCAGGCTGAAACTAATTGGTGCCTGGGAGGATATGGAGGAACGGAGTAGAGAAGTAAGGCGGAATGTGCATGGTCATGGCCGAGGATGAGCTGTTGTTGCCCATGGACGGAATCAGGGAGGTGGCACTCGCGGAAGAGGTCGGGGAAGAAGGAATTCTTGAGCTGGAAGTAGAGGACGATGAAATACAAGCGGGGCTACAACTGGAAGCCATGGTGGGCAACATGATGCTAACAAAGGTGGCAAGGGATCCTTGGCTCGTGGCTCTTCTTCCCTTGGACTCCATGGGATTTTCTATATCTATGATTGAGGGTTCCAGGTATGCTGGTGTTTCTAGCAAAGGTGGTTCTTCGCCTTGCTAATTCTCTTTGTTTCTCTTATGTAGGGTGTTTTTTGGCCATAGCATTATAGCTTACTGGTAGGAGTAGTTGTGGCTGGTGCTAAATTGTCTGGGTCTGGTTGGTAATCGTAGTGAGATTTTCTGTATATATGTTCATACAACTACATAATATGTGGATAAAGTTCTGGTGTGAGGATGCTACTAGCAAGGTGGTTCATCGTCTTGTTAGGGTTTTTTGTTCTTTGGATATCCATACAGATTCATAATGTCTGGAAATTTTGGTATGTCGTGTTTTTATATGCCATCACAGAAGATGTAAATAGGTTGAAATGTTATCTAGGTCTGAAAGGCGAGTTTGTCATGGCGGATTTTTGTATATATGCCATTCTGAGTTGAATAGGTGAAGCTGGTAGTGTCTGGTTTATGGAATTTGTAGAGAAAATTGGGGATAGTCAGAAAATCTAAAGCATAGTTGGCATACACACCAAATACTCGCCAAGTTTTTTAGCTCGACAAGTTTTTCAACGAAAAACTCGCCAAGTTTTTTGGAAAAACTCGCGGAGTAATCTATGAGTTTTTCCAAGGAACTCGCCGAGTTTTTTAAAAAAACTCTCATGTGCGACAGTGGTAGGGTTTGAACGCCAAAAACGGCATTTTTGGGCACAGTCTTTCATTTGCAACGTTTTGGTCTTTGAGTAGAGGAGGAAAGTTTCCAATTCTCCAATTCAGGGGCGGGAGGATTTATACAAATACAAGATTTAAGTATAAGTTTGATTTCTTATACTTTAAGTTGTATTTGTATAAATACTTTCAAGATGTTTGAGATAGGTTCCAGCTTCATCGGAGTTAAGATGCAGATTCTTGATTTTGGGGGTTTTCGAAAAATTCTAGACTTTAGCCAAATTTCAGGATTCAGTAAGCCTTCAGTTGGGTTACCTCCTACAATCCATCATGCCTTTCTAAGGTCAAACTAAAGTTGGCAAAAGGATTCCCAAAGGGTTTTAACTTGTTTTATCACAAATCACTTGTTTTCGACCCCATCTCTATGACAGACTTGGCTTTAGCTCTCACCCAAATCCCAAACAGACATGACTTCCCAACCCTCTCCCTTATATGCTAGTAGAGTTGAGAAGAGGAAGATTTGATTGTAATGATTTCACATTGGATGACATTGAGTTGAATGAGTAGTCATTGCTAGTGCCAAGAGAAGCTAGAGGCAAAGCTACATCCAAGATGGAGGACAAGCCATAGATTGGGTCAGACATACTGAGCGAGGAGGCACAATCATGCCAAGTGCAAACTTCTAGGACTGGACCCTCTAGTTCTACCTCTCCCTTAGTTTTTACTAGAGCTGGGAAGAGGAAGATGTAATTGTAATGATGTATTTACTTTTAGTTTTACATAAATTATTTACTATTTTGCTTCCAGCCATCAGCAATCCTCACAAGAATGTGATTTTGTACCCACTTTGTGTTTAAATATATCTAGACTAAGCTTGTTTCTTTTGTGTTCTCATTTATTGACTCATTGGATGCATCTTCTCATTGAATTTTGCAAAAAAAAATGCATTTCTAATTAAATTTAAGCAATTTTTTAAGTTCCCGAGTTTTTTGCCGAGTTTTTGCTGAAAACTAGCCGAGTTTTTCACGAATTTTTTTTTCAGGCCTTGGCGAGTTTTTGGCCTTGGCGAGTTTTCCAACTATGATTTGAAGGATCATCTTTAGTACCTCATATTATATTATATTAATAAAATCATCTTTTTACTGAGCTTAAAAAAAAGATATTTTAAATAACTTATTAGTATTATTATTTATACAAAATTATAGTTATGCATACTAATTGACTTTTTATCATAAATAATATATTTTAATATTTATTTTTATTAATATTAACTTTCTCTATAATGTTGTTATTTGTTATATTATAGATTAAAAATATGTATACATTTCTACTTTTTATGAACAAATCCAACATGAACCCAATCCCAAACTTAAAATGATCGAGCCTGCGAACCATACCCTCAAACCAGAAACAGTAACTTAGTGCATTAGCATTACAGCCTTGCATGCTACTAAACCCTACTTACTCCTATGGCTTTTAAAAACACTTATGCAGTGAATCGCTATATAGTATCTATGTTAGCATAACAGCCTCAACCTAATAAGTCGAGTGCCAGATACATCTTCCGAAATTCATAAGTGTGTTTGAACAAAAGATAACCATTTTAATGTGCCAAAACATAAGTCTTAGATTTTTTACTGACTAAGAATTTTATCATGTCCCAATTAATCAATCAAAAATAGACTGTTATAAACAAAGACTTAAACATTTTCAAAATGGCAATCTTTGCAAACATACTTAAAATAAACACAAACACCGTGAATAATCCAACAAAAATGAAATACCCTGCTGTGGAATGTAAATTTACAAAATATAAACAAATTTTTTTTAAAAATAAGAATTAGGATAATACCAGGACCAAGTACTCGAACACTGGCACCCGAACCTTCTTGAATTGACTTTATTGTTGATCCTTGCTTTCCTATTAAACTTCCAGACTGTGTCCCTGGTAGCAGCATCCGAGTTGAAATTGACCCCCCAACACCTTGTTGTGCTCGACCAGAATCTGTCATTGCATCTATGCCCTCAATTATGCGCTTATGAACCTTAAGCACACCATCCATAGCTGGGGAGATAGCTACATCAGGTTCATCCTTTGCTGAGATCATAACCTAAAACACAGCAAAAATCAACAGCATTTAATACAAATTAAGATCTGTTATTAAACGCCATTTGTTCATTTTTAAAATAATATGCTGCAATAGTTTAAATACAATATTAAACTACATGCAGGAAATCAAAAATAAGCAACAGAATTCACCAAAATTGCAGCACAAGAATGGCATTATTTAGCTTGCATTAAAAATTAAAATGCTAAGTCTGGCAAATAAGATATTTTAATTTTTAAATGGCCTTTTCTTGAGCTAGATGAATATGTAACTTACAACACGGTCAGGGATGCCTGGCACTCCATCTAGAATTTTGATGCGAGACTTGGTCTCCTCGCACATTTTCTTCACAAACTCTCCCTTGCGACCAATTATCCCACCAACCTTCTGACTAGTTATAAGCAATCGAAAAACACTCTCTCCAGGCCAGCCAGGCCACCTTTTATCTGTACCAGTTCCAGCGGCTGTCTCCTCATCGCGTCCTCTTTTCTGACCAGGAGTGATATTTCTAGGTTCTTGCATAGATTCTAGCGTTGCTGACATTTTCCAATTGTTGAAATTGGCCCTATCCAGGTATCAACACAAAGAGCTTGGAGCTTCACCACAGAAATTAAAGAATGTTGATCTGTTTCTCTCAGCCTGGAGTCAATACAGACTATCGGGTCAGATAAGTGGCAGCCACAAATGAAGAAATATCAATTTTCTCTGTCTTAATCACTGTGCCAAATAAAAAAATAGAGTCCAAAGCTGCAGACAATGGAATGTATCCACAACAGAAAAACAAAAGGTATCTCTTGATAAATAAACAAAATAGAAAACTAACAACCAGAAATATTTCAATTTTCAATACTTGTTTTATATTTATCAGCATAACAATTATCCAAAATAATTATGACATATATTGACAATACAAACAGATGGTCAAAATCGTTAGTTATAGTTTCCTTCCACTTAGCTCTGATTTAAAGTGAGTTTTGGGGATTAAAAAGAGTCCAACTTTAATTTTAAATGAATCAGATAGAAAAAACAGTGCCCTCCAGAGTCTGAACATCTGATATCCGCATTCTATGACTGAGCATTATGATATCAAAATTTTAGGGTTAGGGCAAAACCGAGGGTTCCATGAGGAATTTACTTCAAGCTGATAAAACTCAGAGAACAAATGCTAAACCATACTTTATATGTATTCACATTTTCTGGCAAAGATATGCACTGGTTGCAAGAGGAAAGGGTGTCCTGTTGACCTGGGATGTTACCCCTTGTCACTCGTGGAATTCAGCAGCGCACTCTTAACTTCTGTTCACCCAGCAAAACTGTGCTTGCCCATATGCAGACATCAATGTGCTCTGCCAGCCATTTTGAGTGGAAGACTTCCACATTAATATCTAGAACATTTACCCAATTTACATAAAATTATTATTATATCAAATTTCACACACATCGGAGTTCAGAGCTTCAAACAATAACCCACATTACTAACTAAAGAAAAATTATTATACAATGCCACTCAAACCAATCACGCTGACCCGGAGATTACACCATCTCATACGAAGAATCAAACACTCAAGTGCTTCAAACAGAAAAATCACAAGTGTACGCTCTACTTAACCAGCAAGAGGCATTACCCTGTATCATTTACCCTTACAGAGACACCCCAGAGCTCAAAGAGTGTGATACGGAGCCTGAAAAAAAATGTATTTATGTAGTGAACTAACCCAACACTCCGGGGCCAAAAGCTTAATGCTTTCTCTCCAAAGATGCTTGAAGACTGCAGTTATTTTTGGCCAAAAATACCCACATAAAAGTTCAGCAAGCTGACTCAACCGTCGGAAGCCCTGTGACGGGGCAAGATCAATAAATCACATCCTGGTAAAACCCTCAGTAAGTATTACAGAACGCAGTTCACAAAAACCCTAAAACGCTAGGGTTTAGTAAAGGTTTTAGCTAGGGGTTAGGACAGGGTTTAGAACTTCAATCAAAAGTTCAGTCCATACAAAAAACTTAAAAACCCTTTATTTGGTAATGGAAATGCTTTCATAATCAAATACTGCCAACTGAGCTGAATCTTGATGGCGGCAATGTGATCTGGAAGATAAACAAGCTAAAAATCTTACAACGGATTGAAAAATGTTGCCAAACTTCGGTGAGAGAAGCACATTAAAAAGACGAAAAAAAACATTAAAAAAAATATACCCAAAAGAAAAAGAAAGTAAATTTAACCGGCTCTGCAATATTGTGCAAACTAGCTTACCTCTGTCTGATAAATCCTGCTTCTGGAGAAAATGGAGATTTCTTCAGTATAAATATGCAAAAGATTTATTCATCGCTATTCGTAACTTCAGTCGAGAGAGTAAAGAGGCCAAGAGCAGATGAGGCGATATTTGATATTAATAATAATTATCGATCCACGCTATTCTCTGCTTTATTTTTTAAAATATAATTTTTTGGTAATTTTATTAAAACAATTAGTATTAATGTGGAACGGCCTACAATGAACCCCTAAAATGATTAGTGATTTAGTAGATAATGGGCTAATTATTTTGTTCACTTTCTAGGTAATCTTTTTTTATTGTAGCATAATATTTTTCATTCAAAAAAAAGTAGTAGAATATGGTATTCTCAACTAAATCAATTGTCATTGTCGTTCTATTTTAAGTAATGTTTATTTTTGGAAACAAAAGAAGGGTATGTCTTGTACTTTTATCATTATTTTTTTTTAATTTTTTTTTATGTGTAAGGTATTTTTGTTTTATACATAATTTAATTTATTTACTACTTTCGGTCTAAAATCTAAATATTAGATCTAGCATCTTATTTTTATACAAAGTATTTCTTGATTTTAAATCATAATTTTCTTTCCTAGATTTAAAACTAGCAATTGCACTTTTGGTGTGTGATGGGTACGTCGAAGTTATATTGAAGATCAATTACGAAAAACTATATAAAAAAGAGAGGGATTGATAGAGAATAGTGGCATTACACTTCGTGAATACTTGTAATTCATTTAAGATTTATCTCTCTCTCTCTCTCTCTCTCTCTCTCTCTCTCTCTCTCTCCCATTACACTTTTGAAGCTCCTCACAAAAACTAATTGTTGGCAAAATGGTCAACTCTCCCCTCGAGATTTGTGACATGGCTTAACGGCCTCATGTGTCTTCTATAAGTCTAGTGGTTGTATCGGACATTAATAGGTTGATCTTTTGGTGCAATGACAACCACTACTTGTAACAAGTGGTATCAGAGCTTGGTCATAGGTTTGAATCCCCTTGGGTAACATTGAGGGGGAGATTGTTGGCAAAATGGTCAGTGCTCCCCTTGGAATTCGTGACATGGCTTAACGACCTCTTGTGTCTTCTATAAGTCTAGTGGTTGTATCGGACATTAACAGGTCGATCTTTTGGTGCAACGGCAACCACTACTTGTAACATTAACAATATATTCACAATAATATGTGTGTGTGCTATGAGAAGCACCTTCATAGGATTAGTATTGCAAATAAATGAATATAAGAACTAAATTACCACAAATAGCAATCTAATTTAAGCAAATAATTGACAATTAAGCACTTTATGGACCTCTATTTAGGTTTGCTAATGCAAAGCTCTCAGCAAGCTTCCATTAGTGACAACCCTAAAATGAGAATGAATTATAAAGCAACTAAAAAGTTCAATTCCAAATGAAATTAGCCTTAATTAGTCCTAAATTTGCCTTTCTAGCTTAAAATTGCAAGAGGTTTGATGCTATTCTCAGATATGTGGATGATCATTGATTAATTTTAGCCTTGCTTTTATAGATTTTGGTAAGGGTAGGGGGTGTAGTTGAGTTGATCATGTTTGAGTTGAGGTTTAGTCCATGGTTCCACCTTTGGAGACCATTTAAATATTTTTTCCTCAAAGCTTCGGACAAAGAGACAAAATGGGTGGACAAGATGCTCTCACCTTATGTGTGATGGAGATTCAATTTGAGCTTGATCCATGTGAGCTTGATCCTTAAATCCTATTAGTTGAGGCATTTTCCTCCCATGTGGTGTTGAGGGAAAACTAGGATTTAATAATTGAATTTATTTAATTTGTTTAGCCATGTGTACCCCTTAAATGGGTTGATTTGATTTAAATTGAACTATACAATTAATTAGATTAATCACATAATTTATTAATTTATCTTGATTTATTTGATTTAAATTAGATTTAATGACTTTTGATTTTTCAATTAAATTGGATTATTGGCTTGGTTGTAATTTAGCTTTGATTTTAGCTTGATTTGATTTAGTTGCCTTGATTTTGCCTTGGTTTCTCACTTAAATTAATTTTGTCCATTTTCAGGTGATTACAAATGCCCCTCTTTGAATCGATGTGTGAAGTTTATCAATTTGAAGAATGCCCTGATCATTTTTTATGAGAAGTCCTAATTAGATCGATGTTTGATTTGATGCTTAATAAAATATGTAGATTTCAATATTAGGCTTGGTGCAGTTGTGATTGATTTGATGGTCGTTCTAATGATAAGTTGTCAATATGATGTTTGATTTGATCTGATTTGATGTTTGATGCCCCACTTGATTAATAAGCAAAAAAAAAATTGATGAAAGATTAAGCTCTGATTTGATGTTCTAATCCTGATTTGATGATTATGATGTTGGTCATGATTATATGAGTGTATGCCCCTTCAGAAATGAAATGAAATTTGATCCAAGTGAAAGATATTGCGTTTACGATCAGTTAGCGTTGAATGAGTTCAATTAATAAAGAATTTTAATTTAATTTCTGATAATGTATTCATGATGATGTGATGACAAATGCCCCTGATTTGGCTAAATGGGTGAAAAATTTGGGTCCCTAGTCATTTTCTGGTCAAAAATGCCCCTTTTAGGTCAAACTGGGCTATATATAGGGGTAGAAGGCCTTTTTACTATTCATTTTTACCTTCCCTTTTGACTTTTTGCTCTAACCCCTTGAGCTTTTTGACGATGGTGATCCTAATTCAAGAGCATAAGTTCGAGCGAGGGCGTCGATCTCTGCGTCTACCTAGCTACGAACCTCCAATATGTACCCCGACAACTTGCTTTGTCTAATTTTTTCTTTTAAATTTAAAAAATTTGGATTTTTCTAGGAAAAACCCTATTTTTTCAATTTTTAATTTTAGCAGCACGTACAATGCTTTTAGCAACACGTATACCCTTCTTGAAGCGCATTCGTGGTTTTCTGCAGCACTTACAAATGGTAGAACTAGGGCATGATTCGCATCTACCCTTTCTTGCAATGTTACAAATATAATTTTGCTTTTAATATTTTTAGCAGCGCGTACAGGGGTTTCTTGTAGTGCGTACTAAGTTATGTAGTGCTTACACTTTGTTGTAGTGCGTTTGATAATTTTTGTAGCACATTTGATACTTTAAGTTGCACTTTTGATTTTTAGCACTTTTAAGTAATTAAATAGCGCGTACACCCTGTTTGGGCAAATTTGTGTGCCTCTGAGTCAATTTTTTTATTTGTTTGATGTCGTCAATCAGTCAATTGGCTTAGGCTTTGAGTTTGGTTGATAGCGAGTCGTATGATGTCAGTTCGAGTCATGTTATATTGAATGTTTGATGGTCAATCTTGATGTAGGTGGTGGATGATGATAAAATTTCCATCCTCTTTGAGTAGAATCAGGAAAATTGATTATGGTTTGATTAGGTTTGATTGTTCAGTTGACTTAAGATGATCCAATATGTAATGATTTTGATTTCTGATGTGTTTAAACTTGCTTTTGCAGGCCGAGCTTAAAAAGATCAGTGTTCATGGCTTGTGCCCTCTGCCTTTTGAGATGATTGATGATTTGAGCGGAGCGGAGCAGAGCACCAGGTCATAGGTAGATGTGGTTTATCTTTCCTTCTCTCTCCCTCAATTTTGCGTGAATCGAGGTTTACTTACCGATGCGGCAGAGCGTTGGCACTCTGACCATAATACTTTTTATTTGTCGATAGGAGAGATGACCATCACTCCTGAGGATGTCTATCGGTTGTTGCGCATCCCTATACATGGGGAGCTTATTTACTATGATCAGGTATATGATGGGACCATATGCAGATGCTTATTTGCAAACCCCACTATCGGAGATGAGAGTATTCAGTGAGCTTAGTTTCTATCTTTTTCCGTGCTTCTTACAGTTCTTGGTGCACTTGTTGGTGGCTTTATGGTTCCTGATCATCGTGGTCGTGGATTTGTCGTTGGTTGGGGAGGGATTTTGGAGGATTTGATTGCGCATCCTCGCAGATTTGATTGGGGATCTTGTGTCTTAGCTTAGTTATACCATGAGCTACATGATGTGGTTTATCGTCATGGGGCCACTATTTCTGTTGGGGTGGTCCTTCTTCAGTTATGGACATGGGAGCATATCCCTGTCACTTGTCCTATATTAGTTCGGCATCGGGATGCAGGTTGGCCATTCACCTTGATGTACGAGGGTATGGTGGTGCAGGCCCATTTGGGAAAGTTAGACTATTAGCGTCATATTATTGATGATATTGATCAGGTGGTCTGGAGACCATACATCAGATGTCTGGTCTGAGAATGTAGCAGAGTTACCATACATGTGCATGCCTTGATGGATGATAGGGCAGACGCCCTTGATCATAGAGTGATTTTGCTTCCTGAGAGTACTACGCCAGTTCGGCCGCATACAGGGGATGTCGTAGGGTTTAGCTCTATATGCTCGCATACAAGTTGAGAGATCCCTCTGGGGTCCTCGGATTGATTATTGGACAACGCATGATGAGTTTCTATAGTTAACCCACCTTGTGTGAGATACGAGAGACCATATTTTTTATGCATGGATGACTGATGATTATGCATAGTGGTTCATTCAGAACCCTTTTCTGAGATTCACAGATCCCGCTGAGCTAGTGTCAGAGATCAAGGATGAGTCGAATGATGATGGTGGGGATGGCGTTGATGGTGGAAGGAGATGGGGTCGTTGAGGATGATGGGGGTGACAGGCTAGACAAGGAGGTTGGGCTATTATCCATGTTATTGATGTTGCTCATATTCCTCCCAGAGGTGGTGTGTGGATGAGGGGTGGTCAGGTGAGGGTGATGGGTGGTCCGTTCTAAGCACTCCATTAGGTTGGGGTTGACAGATTGGCCAAATGGGGCTAGCATCAAGTGCGGGTATACATGTAGTTCGGTGCACAAGTTGTTGTTGATGTGGATGCCCAGGCAGCACAGATTTTGCTCGATCAGGCACAAGGTCCTCCGGCACCTCCTCCACCACCACAGGGTCCTATTCCTCCATAGATTCCATCTTCTTCGTCTCTTCCTTCTTCTTGCATTCCATCTTCTTACATTCCCTCTTCTTCCATTCCATCTTCTTCCATGGCTCCTCCACAAGCTCCACCTACTCAGGCTCCTCCTACAGAGGCTCCAACGTCAAATGTTGATGTTCAAGTTTTAGAGTCTGATATGTCAAAGATTAGATAATAGGTCAGTTAGTTGGGTAGCATGATGCAGGCATTCATGGCTATCATGAGTTAGCACGGGCTACAAGTGAGCTCGAGTAGAGGTCCAGATACTAGTCCTGGTCCTACTGGTGAGGGTGGTTCTGGCAGTTGAGATTTTGTGATTGATCCATTCTTTGATGTACATTATGATGATTATTTTTTATATCGAGACATTTGTATCTCATTATTCTTTTATCAGATGATGTTCATTTTTTATTGATACTTGTTATGCTTTGATGAATTTTTGATTCACATATTTTGATGGACTCTGATATTTACCATGGACTATGATATTCATTGATAAATTTACTTTATATGATGTCATCATGTGTTGGACTTCTATTTTTCAGGTGTTGTATATGATATGCAGATCTATATAATTTTATCTCTACATGCTTTGTTTTTATCTTTTTCAAATGTAGTTTTATGATATGAATGCACATGTCTAGTTCCTATTGATGCAAATAATTGTCTTATTTATGACATAGAGTAGATGGATGTATGTAATACTTGGTTTAATGTGTATGATATATGATGATGAACAATGATGAATGTGTAATTGTTTAATGATTAATGCTATGTGATGGTACTTATGGATGCATTTTTATGACATTATGGATAATGCAATGGATGTAGAAATTAGATTGTAAATATGATGTAAATGCAATTGATGCACTTATATGATGTATGGATTTTGATGTTTTAATGACCAATGATGTATGTAATGATAAATGATATATGGATGATCTTAGATGTAAATGCAATGATAGATGATAAATGGACTAATGATTATCTAGATGTAAATGCAATGACCTAATACACTTAATTTTTGAATATAATTCAATGTTTAAATGTAATGAACTTTGATGAATGCACCTATATGGAAAATGCAATGTACTAATGAGATGACTTTAAATGCAATACAATTAATAATGTCCTAACAATGTAATTTGAAATGATGTAATTAATGCAACTATATGGTGAGAATTTAAAATGAATGCAAAATAATGCAATGCACTTAAATGAACTTAATGATATGATGAGTGATGATGAATGGAACAAACTACATGTATGCAAAATAATACAAATACAATTTTAAAATGAACTTAATGATATGAAACTATAATGATAATGCAATGATTTGATTTAAAATGAATGCAACTTAATGTAATGAATCTAAATGAACTAAGGTTAATGCCCTAAATGGATGCAAGGTTACGAGGAATGAGATGAAATCATAACTAAGATTAATGCCCTAAATGGATGTAAGATTATAATGATATTAAATGAACCTAAATGCAACATGATTTAAATGCAATTGATCTAATGCAAGGAACCTTTGTTTTTTATTTTTTATTTCCAACACACTCTATCACATATAGTTTTTTATGAACATTTGATTTTTTATTTTTTATTTAACTCCACCCCCTTTCTTTTTCTCTTTTTAAAATCTATTTTCAAACTAAGAAAGGCAAATACCTTAAATGCATTTAATATAGGATGTATGCAACTAGCTATCACTATTCACAAATTAGGAGCTTATATTCATCATTGAGCAGTTTTGAAATCCGAAATTAGTACAACCATCATTGGTTCAACCATGATGGTATGAATACATCTTTCCTTTCCCTTTGTTCATTTCTCATTCTTGGTACAACTATCACTAATTAAAATCAATCATGAGAGTATGAATACCAATTTTGTCAGATTCTATGTTGCAAGTGGATTTTGGTATTATGATATTTAACATCAAAATATCTAAGGTATCATGTTGCGTAAACAAGCAAAGATCTCAGTTTCGCCATATGTACATGTCCTCGATGATTATTTGATGATCATGTCCTTAGACAAATAATACATATTTTAAAACTTTGATCTTAAGACAGTCATTCAGAAACCAATAAAATATCATGCTTTCATCATAGCTTGTCTAGTTTAAAAACTTTCATTGATTTGCTAGAAAGACGTGATTTCATCAATCAAATCAACACTTTGAAAGTTTTTGCATCATTTTTCAAATCTATATTTCAAGTATAGTTCCATCCATTTCATATTTTTAATCCTGATAAAGATACGGTCTTTGTGAGATCTTGGATCAAAATTTTGTGTTTGTTGGATGATGTTAGGATTATGATGTGATCGTGTAAGTGTTTCACCTACACTTTGATGAAATGATTTGGTGTCAAATTGATGTTTGCTTTAATGAATCCTTCCTCCTTTAGAGTAGATTTTCCCCCAGTTTGATATGAGTGTGTTTGTTGGACTTGGGACTTTTTGCATATTAGGTGATGAAATCTTTAGGTACTTGCAAATGCAACTTTGGGGTTTTCTTATACAATATATACAAATGTTGGTGAATGCAATATTTACAAGGATGATGACTAGGCATGAGACTGACTTGGACTTTCAATGGTGCTTGTTTACCAGGTTTTCACCAATTGAATGGAGTTGCTCTTTTTCTATTTTTCAAGCTTTTTCCCTTTTTTGCTACCAAGGTGCCTATTTGCTAGGTTTCCACCAAGGCATTTTTTCTCTTTTTTCATTTTTTTTCATTTTCTCTTTTTTCAATTTTTTTGATTTCATATTATCGAGGTGCCTATTTTCTAGGTTTTCACCAAGACAACATCTTTTTGAGGATCATTTCTGAATATTTTTAGCTTTCTTCAGGCTCAATTTTCCACTATTTTTTATCTTTTTTGCTTTTCTGATTTGTTTTCTATTTTCTATTTTTCAATGTTTTTGATATTTTCAAGATCTCTTTTGACTGTGTACAATAAATAGGATGCTCTTTCATCTGATTTCTCTGATACTCTTTTTCTTTATCCCTTTTCAATTGCTTCATGTGTAGAACCTTTTCAGGTGTATATTATTGATAGGTTCTTGTAAGTCTTCTCCTTCACAATCAGCTAATTTATAGGTGCATGTCCCAAAAGATGAAGTGATCACAAAAGTTCCTAACTAGTTTTCTTCCCATTTTCCTTTCTTTTCTCTTTCTACTTGATTTTTGGGGTTTTCTCGCGACACTAGATCACCTATTTGGAATGTCCTTCGTTTGATATGCTTGTTATAGTTCCTTGACATTAGATTTTGATACACTTTTAATTGGTCAAAATCTTGTTGTTGTCTTTCATCGAATAGCTCTAGTTTATGCAACCTAGCCACCCTATAGTCTACTTCACTTAGTAACCCGTGCAATGAGACTCTTAAAGATGAAATTTCTACCTCTAAAGGTAAAACTGCTTCAACTCCATAGACTAGGGAGAATGGTGTAGCTCCTGTTGGTGATCTGATACTTGTGCTATAAGCCCATAGAGTAGGGTTTATTTGAATGTGCTAATCTCTACCTAAATTATCCATAGTCCTCTTCAATAATTTTAAGATATTCTTCTTTGTAGCTTCTACTTGTCCATTACCTTGTGGGTAGTATATTGAAGATGAGTGATGTACCACATGAAATTTTCTACATAGTTATTTCAAGTCCTTGTTGTTGAAATGTTTTGCATTATATATTAAGATGGAATGAGGAATACCACATCTATAGATAATGTGATTTAATATGAACAAGGATATTTGCTTTCTTGTGGCTGTGGATAAGGCTATAGCTTCCACCCATTTGGTAAAATATTGTGTGGCAGTAATGATGAATTTATGACCATTTGAAGATGGTGGATCAATCATACCTATCAAATCCAAACCCCATTGATAAAAGGGCCAAGGTGTAGTCATATGATGAAGCTCTTATGCTAGCACTTGGATTAAGTTCCCATGATACTGACATTTATGATAGGTTTTTGCAAAGTGACAAGTGTCTTTCCATATAAGGCCAAAAATATCCTATCTTAAGAAGTTTCTTAGCTAGGGTTAAACCATTCAAATGAGACCCACAAATTCCCTCATGGATTTCTTATAAGGATATGGTTGATTCCTCTTTCTCTAGACACCTTAGAAGCATTCCATCTAGACTCTTGTGATACAACGTGTAGCAAGAGGCTTGTCGGATAAAGCTTTTCTTTTGATTTCTAGTTTGGTCCATGGGCAAGATTTGGTCTTTTAAGTATGCGAAAATGGCTCCATACCAGGGTGAGTCATGTCCCGTTAGTAATAAAATGGTGTGAGGATGGGAAGGTTCAAATGCGGGTTGCTCAACTTCTTCTACCAGGAATTTATATCTAGCGCTTTGATCTGGTATTTGGAGAAGTGATGCTAAAGTAGCCATTGCATCTGCTGCATTATTCTTATCCCTTGGTACTTTCTCAAATGTGATTAGAGTGAAGTATTCTTGAGATTCTCAATCATGCTCTTGTAGGGTATCAACTTATCATCTTTAGTTTGATACTCATCATTGATTTGATTAATAACTAGTTGGGAATCTCCACAGATTTGTAGCTCTATTACTTTCCATTCTAATGCCAACTTTATGCCGATGACCAATGCTTCATACTAAGCTATGTTATTTGTACATGGGAATAATAGCGTGTATGATTTTGGAATTGTGGACCCTTGAAGAGTAATCAATAGTATCCCTACTCCTGATCCATGTTATGTATATGAGCCATCAAAATATAATTGCCATGTCTTTTCTTCGACATTAATGATTTCAAAATCTGGAAATTCCACTTGGATTGGATGTTCATCTTGTAAAGGTGACCATGCTAGTTGATCAGCTATTACTTGGCCTTTGATAGCTTTTCAATCCACATACTCTATGTCAAACTCACTTAGAACCATGACCCATTTGGCCAATCTTCCATTTAGTGTTGTTTTGCTGAGAAGATATTTCAAAGGATCAATTTTTGCTATGAGTCAAATTTTGTGAGATAAAATATAATGGCGTAATTTTTGGGAAGCAAAAACTACAGCCAAACATGCTCTTTCAATAAATGTGTAGTTCAACTCATACTTCACCAATGTTTTGCTTATGTAGTATATGTCCTTTTCTTTTCCAGCTTTATCCTCTTGAGCCAAGAGTGCCCCTAATACATGTTATGTTGCTGAGATGTATAAAATTAAGGGCTTGTCTATGATTGGTGGAATTAATGTGGGTGGATTCATTAGGTACTTCTTCAATAAGGTGAATGGTTCCTTATGTTTCTCATCCCACTTGAAAATTGTGTCCTTGTGAAGGAGTTGAGTAAAATTGTGGTACTTTTCTGCTAATTGGGAGATGAACCTTCTGATGGATTGAATCATGCCTTGAAGGGACCTCATTTGAATGATGTTTCAAGGTCCCCCATTTCCATTATTGCCTTTACTTTGGCAGGGTCTACCTCTATTCCTTTGGCATAAACTATGTATCCTAATAGTTTTCCTAATTGTACATCAAACGCACATTTCTTTGGATTCAACCTTACTTTGATTTGTTCCAAACTTGTAAATATCCTTTCTAAGATGGGTAACTTTGATTTGTTCCAAACTTGTAAATATCCTTTCTAAGATGGGTAGATGTTCCTCCCTTGAGTGGAATTTAGCAAGTATATCATCTACATAGTCTTCTAGAAACTTGTGCATCATGTCGTGAAATATGGTTTTTGTGGCTCTTTGATATGTTTCTCCAACATTCTTGAGGCCAAAGGGCATAACATTCCAGCAGAATGTCCCCCATGCGCATGTAAATGTTGTTTTGTCTTGATCCTTAGGTGCTATCTTAATTTGATTATAACCACTAAACCCATCCATAAGTGAGAACATGGAATGTCCTTCAGTTAGATCCATGATGGCGTCTATGCTTGGTAGAGGAAAATCATCTTTTGGACATGCAAGATTAAGATCCCTAAAGTATGTGCAAATTCAGATAGATTTGTTTGCTTTGGAAACAAGCACAATATTTGAAATCCACTCAGCATAATCAATGGCTCTTATGAAGCCCACATTTAACAACTTTTCTAACTCCAATTTCACAAGCAATGCTATGTGTGGATGCATCTTTCTCAATTTTTGTGTGGCTGGTCTTACTCCTTCTTTAATGTTTAGATGATGCATTATCAGATTAGGATCTAGTCCTAGCATATCATCGTATGACCATGCAAAATTGATATGTTTCTCTTTGAAGAATTTTATGAATTCCTTTCTTTCTTTACTAGATAAAGATGCTGCTAGAAGAATGATCCTTGGTTTTGATTCTAACCCAATGTTCACTTTCTCTGTTGGTTCAATTAAGATAGGTGAACTTTCATCATAATTCTCGGGCAAAGTATCCAACCCTTTTTTCTTAGGTGCCTCTATTGGGTTTTCACCTTTGGAAATGCTCTTCATTTCTTTCTCTTTTTTATCTAATGTTGCCACAATGTGGTTTTCAACATTAGATTCTTTCCATTTTTATTTTTCACTTTTTTCTAAACTAGAAGGTTGGATATTTCCCTTTGTCACTTCTTCTTGATATTCCATGGTAGAAGAAGGTTCGACCGCATTAAGGTATTGAGACACCAAGTTATCATTCAAGAATGTGGGGAGGATGGTAGCTTCGATGGAATCTCATTCAATTAGTTCTAGATAGATAAGGACCAAGGGATCAATACTTTGGTTTGGTTCAATAGGGTTTAAGGACATGACCTCATTGGAAGGTTCAAACATTATATCGCTCAAATCTATGATATGTGCCTCTTCTAGGTGTTGTAGAGAACTAGGGTCAAAATCTTCCTCACTCGAATCCTGTTGGGTTCTAATGGTTAAAATTCTCTTGGGTTAAACCTAGGGTTAGATCCCTCTATAGTAGGTATCCATGATGGTATGTAAGGCTCTCCTACCCATTGAGTTTCTTCAACTTCTGGATTTGGCATAGTTTCTAACACCTCTTGGCTAGAACTTGAAGCTTGATTTTGACTTGATTCTAAGGCTTGTTCTTTTCCTTTTCTAGGAGTATAAGTGTGAATCACATCTATCTATTTATCTCAGCAAGACTCACTTGACAATGAGTCCCACTCTCGATTGTTCGATTCTTCATCACATCACTTCGGGAACCTAATTGCAATATTTGATCATAAACCCTATGATACTTCTTTTGAGTGTACCCTTGTTCTAGGTACCCTAATCTAGTCTTTTCCTTACTATCTCTCCATGGCATTTCAATGGGTTCAATTAGTCCTTCATTTCTTGTACCTAAAGGCCCTTGTCCTTTATGTCCCATTTTCTGCATTATTTGAAATCCTTTTCCATGTTGATGAGTGGGAATGCTTGTGTTTTGAATGCACTTTTCATGGGCACTTGATTCTTCATCCTTATATAGCCATTTTAAGATTTCATTGTCTTCTTCATCCATGGATGAAGAAGTGCTTGCTCTCACAAAGTGGTCATTGTATTTATGAGGTAGACTAGATGGTCTTCCATGGGATTTGGGAGATAAGGGTAGATCCATCATAGATAATGAGTATTCACCTGAACCTTTCTATTTGATTTGGCATTGCTTCTTGAAATTCTTCATTATGTGATCCATCTTTTGATAATGGGCATCCTTGGTGTAAATTTGAATAGATATAGCTTGGTCTTCTTTTTGCTCGTCATGGGTACTTTCCTCACTAACTTTCTCCGTTCCTTTAGTCATTGTAGTCAAGTTAGTGGGAATTTGATTATTTTCAACAATAACACTTTATTTTTCTACCTTTTCTTTTCCTTTCAAAGATGGAAGATCTTTGGAGCTTTGCACTTGTTTTATTCTTTGAGAGATAGACCCTTCTGCATTATGTGGAACTAAGGAGTCATTTATAGGTTTCATGTTATTATAATATTGGAAAGGGTTAGAATCCCCACTTACCATGACTTCTTGTCCCATGTAGGTAAATTTGAGGCATTGGTGATAGGTTAAAGGTACAACCTGCATTTCGTGGATCCATGGCCTTCCTAATAAGATATTATAGGTCAATTTTAGGTCAAGGACTTGGCAAATGGTCTATTTTTGCATTGGGCCAATTCGGATGGGGAGTGCTATGACACCTTTAGAGGCTCTTTCTTCATCATCGTAAGCTTTAATAGTTATTTTCTTCTTTGGGTCAATAGCATCCTCAGAAAATCCTAAGGCCTTAACCAAGTTTAGGGTACAAATATTCAAGCCTTCTCCCCCATCAATGAGGACTCTCTTCATTCTATATTTGTGGATCAAAACCTCTATATGTAATGGCAGATTTTGTGGGTGGTTTAAAGACATATCATCTTGTTCTAAAAAGGATAGACAATGGGGTGCAACAAGATGACCTACCATATTTTGTAATTTATCCGCATCCAAATTTAAAGGCACATTAGTCTCAAAAAGGGCTTTTTCTAGAATCTCCTTATGAGTTAGTGAAAACTTGAGTAATTCTAGGATAGAGATTTGAGCAGGGGTTCTTTGCAATTGGTCTACTAAATTATATTGCTTCAAAGATGAAGATGAGGTATGATTAGGTAAGATAATTCTTGGGGCACCTCCTGATAAAGTGATCTTTGATGCTTTCCCCCTACTTACAACATTAGATGTTGCTTCCCTTGGCTTTTATTTTACCACAATCACATTTATGGTGTTTTCATCACCACTTAAGGCATTAATTATGTTATCATAAGTGTGGGCAAATTTAACCTTTTCATTACCCCTTTTGTTGTTGTGATTGGTGTTTGATGATTCCCCCTTTTCATGGTTTAACAAAGGGTTTTTGAAAGCCATATGATCCTCATTATTTTGAGGCCCTTCCACCTTTATGATTCCATCGTCGATTAGATCTTGGACAAGGTGTTTTAATTTCATACATTTATTCATTTTATGTCCTTTGTTGCGATGATATTCGCAACGATGAGAATCATCCCACCAATTGGGCTTGACTTGTGGTTCATATGGACTTGATTCAGCAAGGATAATGATTTTATTGGCCACCAAAGTCCTTAATGCATTTTCTAAAGGTTCACCTAAAAAGGTGAATTTTCTTTTCTGATATGTGGAAAAGAATGGTTTAGGCTTATTAACATTGGAATTATTGAAGGGATTGTTGTTGTTGTTGTTAGCATTGTTGTTGGTGTTGTTAGTGTTATTGTTATTATAAGGATCCTTGGTCATTTGGTTGACATTATATGTTGGGTTTGACCTGCTTGATAAGTTAAAGGGAGTAGCCTTCAAGTTGTGTTCTTCCACAACTCCATCATTCAAGAGATTTTTATTGGTGTTTTCAACCATATTCTTGGTTTATCATTGTGATTGTTGGCTCCTTTATTATTGTTATAATTAGATAAGTTATGATTGTTATTGGTGTTGGTATAGGGTTTATTATCTTTGAATAACTTGATTTCCCCTCTTTTAACCAACACTTCTCCAATTTTGATCCCATTTTCGATGATCTTTTCAAATGTAGGGGGACATTGAAGTTGGATCCTATAGTTCATCTCCATATTTAAGTTATTCATAAATATTTCCATCTTTTCTTTTTCGGGTATGCTTCGTGGATATCATGCGAAGACTGTTCTCCACCTTTGAAGAAACCCTAGAAAAGACTCACCATCTCGTTGTTTGGTATTGCATAGATTAAGCATGGTGATTTCATACTCTATGTTATAGGAATAATGAGTCACGAATTTAGAGACTAATTCCTCAAATGTTTTTATCCCTTATGGAAGTTTTGAGAACCATCCCATGGCTTGGCCTCCTAAACTTCTCGAAAAAAGCCTCATTAAATAGGTTGTGTCGTGCATGAATTTGATACTTAGAGCACAAAATTCTCTAAGATGGTCCAGTGGGTTTGATTTACCCGTATATTTATTATATTCGGGGAAGACCACATTTAGCGGGAAAGGTGCCATAACCAAGCTCTTATCATAGGGAAATGGGCATAAAGCCTCAATGGAAAATGGCTTAGGTTTAGCCGCTTTCTTCATTATATCAATTTGTGCTTGAAACATTTTCAATTGTTTATCCATAGCACCTATAGGATTATCCTCTTCCTTATCTTTCTTAAGTTGAGCAATATCATAGTCATGAGGAATTTTTACCCTTTCTTGGGCTAAATTAAGGAAATATATTTCCCTATTTATTTCTATAAGTTTGTCCATAACTTCAAGGAATTTGATATCTTGAGCCACCCTATTGGCTTTATCTTCGAGTGTTTCTTTAGGCTCTTGGTTTGCATGGTTAATGTTTCCTTGATTTTAAGTGTTTCCTCCATGGATGTAATCGTGAAATGCAGAGTTTCTATCCATTGGATCAATTCTCTTTTCAAAAAGGTTTGGGAGACTATCCCCTTGGTCGTGATTTATGAAAGAGGTTTGAGATTCAAATTTGGGGACCTCTCTTTCTATGCAAGTGTGGTCTTCTTGTAAAGATAGTTTAAGTTTATGAGATCGTGTAGAAACTGACATTAACAAGGATTTGAATAGAAATTGTGTTCCCCAAACTCGGTGATTGATCTTTTTATGAAGATACTAAAATATAAGAGGATTTTGCAAAATGGATATCTCTCACTTGTTCTATGTATCTTCAAAAAAAGCAACCACAAATACACTTGTTCTTTTTAAACCCTCTACACAAAAAGTTTTTGAATATGTAAGGACGTTATCATGGGTTTTTGCACAAAAAGTAACTCCAAGCAATCTACCTAGTTGTCAAATTGGTTCGTAAGCATGGCTTTACAAGGTAGGATTTCTAAGTTGACAAGGTATTTAATCAAGATTTCATTCAAAATGGACATTACATCCCCAAAATTAGGAGGCTTCCCACCACCAGTATATCAGAGTTTTGCGCAATCTCGAAGGACTACTTGAGGAAGTTCTAAACTTAATATCCTTTTGTCACACACCCCATTAAGGATGCATGCATTTCTTTTTATGGTGGGTCGGATTATTGTAGCAAAGGCAATTGTATCCCACTTTGGATTGTCCCTCTCACCGGCCTCGTTAAGGCAAATCTTGGGAGGCAAGGCCACTAAAGATCTAGCAAGTTCATTTGTAAAGCAATAAAATAGATTTAAGAGATAGGTTTTAGGAATTTGATTCGCCAAAAGGTGAAGAGCATATCCCTATCTATTCTTGCCTCCCAAACACAATTAACAATGTTCAATTTATCCAAACCCACTAACTAATGGGAATTGAGTATTTCTACTCTCCTCCACAAAGAAGGGGTTGTTGATTAAAATGCTTGATTTATCCTTTATGCCTTTCTTTTAATCAAGGAATTTGATATTTTTGGCATTTTATTCACTTACAAAGTGAAGAGCATAGGCCTAGTATCAAATCCCTCAAACAATAATAGGCTTTCTAATTACTAGATTTTAGCAAATATCACAAGGCCACAATTTAAGCAAAAATTGACCAAGTTTTAGGCTTACCTTGATTTGTAGCTAGCAAAGGCTATGGGCATTTTCAATGAATTTTGTTATGATTTTGACTCACCTAGTGGCAATCGTTCCCTTTTCTTTGCCTCCTCTCCAACAAGTTAGTCAACACAAGCAAACACAATGAAGAAAACAAGTAGAAATTTAAATTTAAGCCTTATTTATCAAATTTAACACAAATTGATTTAGGCAAGTAAATCCAATTTAATGAGACAAAATTCAATTTGTAAGCTTCTACAACTTTCAAATAGTGTCCATACACCTCACCTTCTTGCTGTGAATTCTCCAAAACCAACTTGATGTTTGCTATGTTCTCCTTTTTGTTTCGTTTGGCCAATGCTTTGTCCTCACTATTAAATCTGGTCTCTGGATTTTTAATCCTATTATGACCTGCCATCTTGAAACCACAGAGAAACCATTTCCCGAAAGTTAGAATTTGTAAATTTGCAATTTAATTAAAAGCGCAACATAACCTATTAAACATGTTGTTAAATCAATTGAAAGTGTTGTTAAAACTATTGAATGTGCTGCAGGAAAATTTGAAAGTGCATAAACAAAAATTAAACGTGTTTTTTTAATAAGCAAATGTGCTTAAAGAAAACATCAAATGCGCAATAGAACAATTTGAAAGCGCTCCAGAGTTAGGGTACACACGCTGAAAGAATTGAAGACATGATAATAGAAGGACTACACGTGATGTTTGACTGTGTAAAGGCACACAAATTTATCATGGCTGCATCGTTCTAGACCTCAAAAGTGCAGTAGGAATGATTGTACACGTTGCAGAAACTGTCAGATGCATTGTTTAGCCTGCAAAACAAAGAAAAATACAAGGATATGCAAGAAAAATACAAATTTTCTGAATTAAAAATTAATGAGGCCTAATGCCCCATTGTGGGCCCATTTTGTGTGCTATGAGAAGCACCTTCATAGGTTTAGTATTGCAAATAAATGAATATAAGAACTAAATTACCACAAATAGCAATCTAATTTAAGCAAATAATTGACAATTAAGCACTTTATGGACCTCTATTTAGGTTTGCTAATGCAAAGCTCCCAACAAGCTTCCATTAGTGACAACCTTAAAATGAGAATGAATGATAAATCAACTAAAAATTTTAATTCCAAATGAAATTAGCCTTAATTAGTCCTAAATTTGCCTTTCTAGCTTAAAATTGCAAGAGGTTTGATGCTATTCTCAAATTTGTGGATGATCATTGATCGATTTTAGCCTTGCTTTTATAGATTTTGGTAAGGGTAGGGGGTGTAGTTGAGTTGATCATGGTTGAATTGAGGTTTAGTCCATGTTTCCACCTTTGAAGACCATTTAAATGAATTGTCCTCAAAGCTTGGGATGAAGAGACAAAATGGGTGGACAAGATGCTCTCACCTTATGTGTGATGGAGATTCAATTTGAGCTTGATCCATGTGAGCTTGATTCTTAAATCCTATTGGTTGAGGCATTTTCCTCCCATGTGGTGTTGAGGGAAAATTAGAATTTAATAATTAAATTTATTTAATTTGTTTAGCCATGTGTACCCCTTAAATGGGTTGATTTGATTTAAATTAAACTATACAATTAATTAGATTATTGCACAATTTATTGATTTATCTTCAGTTATTTGATTTAAATTAGATTTAACGACTTTTAATTTTTTAATTAAATTGGATTATTGGCTTGATTGCAATTTAGCTTTGATTTTAGCTTGATTTGATTTAATTGTCTTGATTTTGCATTGGTTGCTCACTTAAATTGATTTTGTCCATTTTCAGGTGATTACAATATGTATTGATTTGTCTATCTCTGAGCTAATTCATTAAGCCAACACCCAAAGAAATCTTATTGAGGATTTTCAATACTTGGATTGTTTTATTCTTAGTTCAGTTAGTTCAGAGCATTGCCCAAATTGTTCTTATTCTTAGTTTAGTTAATTAAGAGCATATACACATATTAGTTTTGTTTGAGCTAAGGGATATTTGGTTTTTTAGACTTTTTGAGCTTTAAGGATTTTAAATCGTTGAAAGACATCAAGGAGTAATGGGTGGAGTCAATGAGAATGCACCTGACTCCACTCATGTTTTGGGTTTTGTAACATTGTTTATATTTGGTGCAATTTTGTTGTTATTGATTGGGTTAAGAGTTGTAGGAACTGTGGTGGGAATGTTGCTTTTGACACCTCTTTTGATTTTGTTCATACCCATTTTGATACATATGGGAACAATGCTCTTTGTGGAAGTTTTGTGTCCATTTTATATTAGGGGTTTTGGGCTTGCAGTGTTTTCTATTATTTATTCTATTTTGGTAGGGCACAATTCTAATATTTTTATGAAAAATCTACATATTTTTTTCTCTAAAACCTTACTGTTGTTTTTCCCTTCCTTATTGATGGCTTAAAATTGTTCATCTTGTCCACTGACAACATAATAACTAGTAGTTGCATGTATTTCTCATGCAACGAAAGCCAATTGGTTGTATTGTGTTTTTTGTTTAGAGAGACCTAATGTTATTCTTGGAGTGCAGTCCTCCTCCTTCTTGGAATTCAGTCCATAGACTTTAGTTCTTTATTTGGTTCACTCTTTAGATAAGGAATGAATTAAATTTAGGTTTCATTTTATTTTACACATAGAAACTTAGTATTCAATGAGCTTATTATTCATCAATTATTCTTTGTGATTCTTCTTTCTTGTAGTAATTTGCATTCATGAACAATATCTGAAGGAACCAATTTGGAGATAGGCAACTCAATTGAGAATATGTCTCTAGATAGAAATATGTAAAGGAGATCTACATTCTCAAAGAGATATAATTTTGTTGACTTTAATTTTCCTCAAATAGTTTCTATTAGTCACAACTTTATATTTGCATGGTTTTGCATTTTTAGAAATAAATTCAAATTTTTGTGTAGTTGTCTTACTGCATATGAAACTACCATATAATTGTGCAGTGGTTAACAACAACTAAGTGCTTCTTGTTATATGTCTTTTTTCCTTATCTTGTGTCCTTTACATGTTTTATTTATTATATTTTGTTTTGTTCAAGTGTAATGTCAACATTTAAGCCACCAACCTTTGTTTTCACAATCCACACCACAAGCTTCTCTTTATGAACCATGTTTGTTTTATCCAAGTGCAATATCAATATTTAAGCCACCAACCTTTGTTTTCACAATGCACACCACGAGCTTCTCTTCTTTTAAGTGTGTTTGTTTTATTCAAAGATTTTATGTACTCCAATTATTGATGAGCCTTAAAATTAACAAGATCTTGAACTTCAGATTCCTCATGCCTACCTCTGCCCCTATTTGATTTTCTTAGTGTCTTAGTTTTAGATTATTACAGTAAAGTATGGTTCATTTTCATTTGTCTTGTCTGAATTTTCCCTAAATTCTTTAAAATTTAAAATATATGTAATTAAAAGGCTTGTTGTCTCAAAACATTTAGAAAAAATTATCATTTGGTTGAATGAATTTTACAAGTATAATCTATTTTCTTCTATAGTTGACTATATGAGATTTTTTGCATCAACATTTCATATCACACTATGATCTATCATCAAGAGAGAGCAAACAAAAAAAATTGTGGAGTTGGCAATGAGAGTAAAGTACAATATCAGTGTCATGAAATATCAAAAAGGGTATTTGTTGAAATTAAAGTTTGATACAAAACATTTGGTTGAAATTATAGACATGTAACCTTGAATTGTTTTAATATCTATCAAAGTAATTATATTGGTCTATAATTGTAAAATCTAAATAAATTTTTTTTGTGATTTAACATATGTTTAAAAATTGTAAATTTATTCATATTTTTAAGATTTTTTAAGTTTAAAATTAAAATGCGTAGATAATTTTAAAATTTATAAAAATAATTAGATAAATAAAATGAATGTAAAATTAAAATAATATAATGAAATAAGGGATAGATGATTTAAAAGTTGTTGATTTCATAAGTATGCATTTTACTTCAAACTTTGAAATATTTTCTAACAACTATGTCAAAGAGAATTTGGTTGTGCACTTAGATCTTGCAAATTCCAAAGCCTTTACATTAGGATCTTGGGAAGAGTACAACTTTAAGAAGAGCTTAGTCGGATGAGACTATAATTATTGGGATTAGAGGAGAATTTGAACTCAGATTCTGCAACATACCTCTTTGTGTTGGCAGAAATTGAAGAAATGTACCATTAAATCTACCCATTTAATTTAAAATAGGGTGGAGATATGTAAATTTGTGATGAATCTAGAATTTTATTATGAGCAAGACCAGAGATTTTCTTAGCCTGGTTCTTTCCTATTGGTACTCATTTGAACTAGGATTGTATCTTTCTTAATTAATTAATAAAATTCTTTGGCTATGACCTTTTATCAATAAAAAAAATTAAAAAAATATAATGTAGAATATAAAATTATTATAAAAAAAATGTTCAAACCTAAAGTTAACACTCAAACCATTGTTATTGATAATGAACTGTACCATAATAATTAGGTAATAAAATAATTCTAAAGCTTTGAAAAAATTAAAACTTTTATAATAATTATACATGTCCTACAATTATAAAATATTTTGCCACATATACAATGGTTTCAATAGGCTAATTGCCACGTTTGCAGTGGTTTCAGTGAACATGTGTATGACCTCCACACAAATGATTATGCATGCAACTCTCAAACTTACAAAAGCATATTTTAATACAATTTTTCTTGGTTTAGGTAGTGTTGCATCATGTTGCTCGACATATGCATGAATTTATCCCTTTTTTAGTTAATTGAGGATATCTATAAAATGGTAGAGAAATTTTGAATGTTTGCAAAAAATATTGGAGTGGTGGCACTGACAATGCTCCATACTAAGGTGCGGACATGAAGATTCAGTGAAAGAATAGGATATGGTCTTTAATTTGGACTTTTTCTATAGTTTTCAGTATATAGCTTTGGTATTGTTAGTCTTTCTAACTTGTGGTCTATGTAATATACAATAGACTATTTTTTTGATAGTTCAGGATGATGAACAGTGCTCTTATGTTAGGGACACTTGTGTTAATGGTGTTACTATCAGCAATATGCCATGCTAGCTACAATTTATCAACCATTTCCAATTTTGGACACTCCACGTCAGACACAAGAGGGTTGTACTTTTCTTCCCCTACAATATGCTTGCTAAGAATCCTCCACATGGAAAGACCTTGGAATCTCTAAACTCTGTAATAAAAATTGGTGAGGGAAAAGGGACTTGACTCAATAGAACTCTTTGTTGCAATGGTTGTGTGTTTTCAACCATGGGTGTTCCATTAAATTTGAGCTAAAGATTAGAGAAATTTCATGTTTGGGTTAATGGAAATGGAACTATTTGTTGTAATAGTTTTTCACTTCAAATTTCAAGCTTGGGTGTTTCATTGAAGCTAGGTTAAAGATTTGAAAAATTTCATGTTTGAGTTACAATTGTGGGTTATGATGATAGGATAGTCAGTGTTTTGTGGCGCGTCTGTTAGGATAAGATAATAGAGATTTCAAATTGATAAAAATCTTCTAAGGGATAGCTAGATGCATTTAACAATATGATAAAAACTACATTGGAAAAAACTTGTTGAATCGGGAAAATAATTCATTTAAAGAGTCTTTTATAGATGTTGCAATATTTGATCCATCGCATAAATAAAATTACAAAGAAAATAATAAATACCATTGATGAAAGAAGACATCAGAGGAGGCCAAAACATCTGCAAACATCTTCAAAATCAATCCACCCTAGACTTACTGAACAACCCCATAATAGGTAATAATAATCATACCAAAGCTTTTCCTAGGAATACTGTATTCAGACTAGGTATATTTCCCTATCACAGATTGCATTTAAATTGTTTTTTTTTTAAAACCAAAGTGGGGTTACCACCATATTTTTACCAGGGATGTATACTTGAAATAGGACAACACGGTTTGTGCACTAAGCCTCTCATAAAGTCATCTTACTTAAGTTGTAGGAAAGAAAAATGCATAGGAAGAATTAGACTATTGCTGCAAGAAAGTAAAACACACAGCTGAATAAATGAAATTGATACAAACAACCATAAATTTAACTTCAACCTATTCTATCATTCCAAAGCATGTACTATGAATATCTCTGAAAGTGCTAGAGGAACATACACAGGTATAATGCTACATGAGAAAGCAATGAATGCTACTTCAAATACTAAAAATGGTTAAACTACTTACTCTACTCTACTCTAATTCACCTCCCAAGTGGGCCCCCTCAGTTGGTTTCTATTATCTACAAACACAGAAGTTACCTCAAAATTACTCCTTCATTTCATATATATTCAAAAAACTGATTACATCAAAACAAAATGGTGCACATAACTAAAGAGTAACTTGCTTTCTAATATAATAGTAATACAATCATTTGTCTAACTAAATTTCCAACAATCATATCCCTATATATAGAGGATTGACATTTGAACATTCAGATAAGTTTTGACTAATTCATCCATGAAGAAAGGAGAATGCGACAGTCCACAATGGAAGATCATAAAGACTAAACAACCATTTCAATAGAATATTGATTATAGAGGAGATTTAGCATAGTCGCACCCCTATATTCCCTGAGACATTCATTTCTTCAATACCACAGGCATGTCCCACGATTGTCTTAATGGTTCTTCTCATCATGGCCAAAACTTCATCACTTCCTCATCAATGCAACTAATTTACTATCCAACCGTTCCTTCTATCCTGGCATATTAGTAGTATATACATGTATATTCAAGTATTCGACTTAGTCAATTTAATCCAAATGTTAAGACATACATTAAAACAATTATATGAAATACTACTATATATATATATATATATATATATATATATATATATATATATATATATATATATATAATATTAGAAAGGTATGTATACTATTTTCTACCCATAAGTTTGTGGATCTATCTGTACTTATAGTATGTATACAAATTCAAGCACCTAAAAAGTCATACAAATGTTTTGGGAGTGTCTAGGAACAAAGCATAAAAACAACATAAAACAAAGACAAATTCTAGCCTCATCATTTGCCCCCAACAAGTATAATGCTTGTCCTCAAGCATTAAACTTCTTGGCAACTCCTCTGAATTCTCCAACCTCATTTTTGCATCTCCTCTTGCTCTTGAAGGTGTAGTAGAACCCTCTGGTTCTTTCCGAATAGTCCATTCAACAATCTTTCTGCAGCTGGTCCAACTTTGTAGTGTTAATGTCATACAACAACCATAGGAGCATCAATGACTAAAAGATTAAAGGAGACCAAAGCTCTCACCTGATTTGTCTCCCCAAGTGCATTTATTTGGTGCTATGTTTACTGCTTCCTCTAAATTAATAAGACTGTGTGGTTCAGACTTTTTGAAAACCTCAGGCAATTTGTTCCATCTACTCCTGACTCCAGCTAGGGCTCTCTGAAATGTGAAATAAGGCAATCCTTGGTATTCTATGCAGACTTTATCTCTGATAGCAAAAATCTTATCTTTGGTTTCTGGTTTTGTCTTCCCATAGGTAAGTGTGAACCAATCTCTCAATAAAACATCTAGCTTACTAGATTCAACTCTCAAAGGTAAATGCTCTTATTTTTCCTGATCCCTATAATTGTCCAGTTGTTTGGACCATAATTGGCTTTGTTATGCATCCACAACATTAATCCTTTCAGATGTACATCCCATATGTAAAGTAAGGGATTCCAATTAGTTTCATTTGGAATGATGAAATTGTGAAGATACAACTCACAAAAAAAGTTCTGCTGCCAAATAGGAAGTGTCTAATATAAACCATAAAATTCTTCAGCTATTTTAAACTCAGAGTCTTTATCCTAGATAGTTGTCATTAACTGGAACAAGACGAATTTCTCTTTTAAGAAAATGTCATAAACCCTTGGGGGAGGCATACAAGCTATGATTTGATCAGCCAATTTTAGGGTGTGATCCATCTTTTGTTTCTGTTTCTCTATTTGTTATTTTAGGTCCTCAATTTGTTCTTTCTGATCATCAATCTCCTTGTGCAACTTTTTCCTTTCCTCTTTCCACATAGTGTTCTTAAATATAAACTAAGTGTATAGACTAAAGAGAATAGATTGCAAGGTAGGCAGGCCAAGCTCCTTTGGTTGAGTTTTTTGTCTTTTCTCTAGAATACGGGTCTTCTCTAGATAATTTGTGTACAAGTTCTCCTGAAAGGTACTATGGCATTCTAAGTACAAGAGTAGACTGGTGATTGAGGTAATTGAAGCTCCTTGTGATGGTCATCTTGAACTATTTGAGTGCTTTCTTCAGGTCTACTTTTTTGTGTGGAAGGCTCATTAGGAGAGGAATCATTTACATTTTGAGGAGGATCTGAAATATTTGGATGAATTGGAGAATCATCTGAGACATAATCAATATGAGGCTTTGTAGTAGGTTTTTTTGATGGAACATCTTGACTATCTAGGGAAACCTGAGGAATTTGTCCCCTCATTCTAGAACTTCTTCTTAAAGGAGTTTCTGTTACCTCCATAGTTTTCTTTTTGCCAATTTTCTTCAGTTTTTCTACTGTAGGAGTAGTTGTTGCAGGACCCAATTTCCTTTTCCTACTTTTTGAAACTATAGGATTTTGGGGTTTTGTTTCAGGAACCAGAGTTCCTTCACCAATCTTTTTTTTCCCTTTTCTTTGGGATGAGGTAGGTACATTATCTTCTGGGATAGGGGAAGGTTCCTTTTCTTTAGGATTCTTAGATTCTCTTTCTTGGGGAATAACAATTGGCTCAGAGGGTATTTCACTCTCAGGAACTGGTTATTTAACAAGTTCATCTTGAGGTTGTAAGGTTTTGACTCTAAAAAATTCTTCGTATGCCAAATGAGACATGTCTCTAAGAGCTCTTTCAACTAATAATTTGACTAGGGCATGATGTGAAACATAATTTGTTTTACCCTTCTGAGTTTCTTCAACACTTATGCTTAGCATGTTATATAGAAAATTTGGAATATTTACTTGAAGATTATTTCTGATGCAGCTAAGCAATTTAAAATGGTGTGCATGCAAATGGGAAAATCTTCCTTCACATGTGAAGTACCTTATAATGTGTGTCACCAGCTCATTGAATGGAGCAGGAAGTGACATGCACTTGCAACCTTGTTTGTTTACTTCTAGAGGAGGGTTGGAGGGAAGAGTGAACTGAGCTCGCACTAACATGGCATCATGCTCGTTGGGGTAGTGCTCCCCAATTGCTGGAAAATTTGTCACCTCTGTAATGCATTCCTCTATTTCCAAAATCATCACACCCCATACATTTACTTCCCCTTCCTCAAATGTGTTCATAAATTCAGTAGCCACATCCTCATCAAATTTTGTCAATTTCAAGAACTACCCAAGCCATCTGCAAGCATGAAATATTTAGATGACTTCTACATCAATGAGTAAAATAGTATGAACCATTGGCTCATGTCGTAACAGCTGGCCCCTCATTATTCATAATTCCTTCTCCAAATTTCTTTCTCAGTCTGCCAATTTACAACTTCATTTTTGCTCTGAAACCCTAAATTTCCTAAATCCTTATGAAATACCCTTCAATTAGGCTCCTAACTGCACTTCAAACTTCAACTCCCTTCAATCTATGTGTTGCATTATTTTTGAAAAATGGGAAATATGAACGATAATGACACTTTACAGAAAGGGATTATGTCTTTAAGTACAATTAACTTTCACACAAGTTGATTATGTCATCTAGGGTTATGTCAATCAAGAATCAAGAATAATCTAGGAATTTAGGTACAATACTTGTGCAAATAATGCAAGGACTTAACGACACAACACTTAAGTACAGATTTGGGCTAACATACAATCTAATTTGGGATGATAGGTACAAAAAATAGTGACTTAAAAATTAATACACTTCTCTTCCTCGTATGATATAATGACAAGTGTCCACACTTGTTGTACTTCGCAAGAGGTAGAAAATTGGTGTAATGCCATATGATATAAATATATGCAGTATTAGATATAATTGTCAAAATGTGTGTGCTAAAAGTGGAAATAAATTGAAAAGTTGTACCTATCATTTCATTATCAGATGCGCTGGAAGGGACGAGAATAGAATGAGTAATATAATGTACAGTCGCTGAATGTATTTATGTGTTGATGTAGAATTTATTAAAAGATTAGAAATTTTGAGAAATTGGGTGACATGGAGTATGTGTGGGTGGAAGATAAAGAAATGAGGTGTGTTGGAAAGAAGAATTAAGAAAGTGAATGGATAATGAGACTTTAGTTGAAATGAAGTTTTTATTATGGGCATACCTAAAAGGATCTTAGGTTGAAGTTGTAGGAAGAAGGTTGACACCTTCTACTGCAGGAGTTATTACCTTTCTTGCTACTAGGTCAGCTTCTTGAAATTGCTGCATGAATTCTTCCTTGGTTTGTGGTTGATGGTATAGACGGAGTCTATGGTCATTGACCAATAATTTGAAATGAACTGGATCAATTGTTGTTAGTTGAAGTGCGCCATTTTCAAATACATGATTTATCTCGCATGGTCCTAGCCATCTTGTTTGTAGTTTTCCTTGTGTTTCTTGATATCTTGAATCAAAAAATAGTGCCTAGTCACCTACTTTGAACTGTATGTTCTTGATGTGGGAGTCATGCCATTTCTTCCTTTGTTTTTGGACTATCTATGTGCACTCTAATGTAGATTTTATCATCTCATCCAAAGAGTTGAAATGCAATAATCATTTGCTTTGTGCTACAGGAAGGTTAATGTTTAGCTTCAAAGTAGTCCATAATATTTTATGTTCAAATTCAATCAAGAGCATGGCTGATTTTCCATATAGTATTTCAAATGGAGTCAGGCCGGTTGTGGTTTTCCATGGGGTTCTATATGCCCAGACTACTTCTGATAGATGACTGCTATAGTCTCGACAGTTGAGTTGAACTATTTTTGTAAGGATTGCTTCAATTTCTCTATTGGTGACTTTCACCCAACCATTGGCTTGTGGATGGTAGGGACTATATTTCCTATGTTTGATGTTATATTCATTCGTGAGGTCTTTTATTAGATTAGATGTAAATTATGCTCCCTGATCGGTCACTAGCTCCCTTGGCACACCATAGAGCAAGTGAATATTTATTCATATAGAAATTCGGCTACTTTGTTGTCACGGGCATGCTTCATTGTCTTCACACTTCTACCCATTTTGTGACATAATCTGTGCATACCAAGATGTATAATTTTCTATTAGATGGAGGGTTTATATGACCAATAAAATTCATGTCCCATTTATTAAATGGTGTAACAACCACTTGTGGATGTAGAGGCATTTCATCTAATTTTGTAGGATGACCCATGCTTTGGCATTTGTCACATTTTCTGGTATAATTGGTTACATCTTTGTGAAGTGTTGGCCAATAGTAGCCTATTGTCAATACTTTCATTGTTGTCCTTTTTGTTGCAAAGTGTCCTCCACCAAGCGTACAGGATGTCATATGCTTCATCTTCACGTACACACCTTCTCATGATTTGGTCTGGGGTAGTGTAAAATAGTGTGTTGTCAATCCATGAATATTGAAAGCTCTTCTCATCTAGAAATTTCTTGTCCTTAGGAGAGAAGTGTGCATGCATCTTGTCAGCTACAAGGTAATTGGCTATATCAACATATCATGGGCTCTTGATTACAATGTGGAATAGATGTTCATTTGGGGATGACAAAATGTGTCATCTATCATAGAGGTATTTGTACTGTCATGCTGTAGTATGGACAAATAATATGCTACTACATTTTCTTTTCCTAGCTTGTCTACTATTGTTAGATCAAATTTATGTAACAAAAGAAGCCATCTTGCTAACTTGCCTGAAATGACAGGTTTAATCATAAGATATTTTACTACAACATGGTTAGTATGAAAAAATATTGGATATCCTGCTACATAGTGGTGGAACTTGTTCAATGCATAGACAACTGCCAGTAATTCTTTTTCTATGACTATGTATTTTAATTCTGGTCCATGTAGACTTTTATTGATATAGTAAATGGCATTTTCAAGTTTATTAGACTTCTAGCCTAGAACAACTCCTATTGCATAGTCAGAGGCATCGATATGTATATGAAATGGTAAATTCCAATCAGGGCCTCTAAGTACTAGTGCTTTTGTAAGAAGATTTTTAAGCTGCAAGAATGACTCCTCATAGGCTGGGGTCCATGTGAACTCAACCTCTTTTGTAAGTAAAGTGTATAGTGGAATTTCTATTTGACTGAAGTTTTGAATGAAACTTCTATAATATCCAACATGCCCTAAAAAGGATCTAACATCTTTTTGCTTAGTGGGTGTAGGCAATGTAAGGATTACCTCTATTTTTGCAAAATCCACTTGTATTTGAACTTTTGAGATGAAATTCCCTAGTAAAACTCCTTCTTGCATCATCATGAAATATTTTTAGGTTGTGTTCTTTGCATCTAATCATAAATTTCTCCAAATTCTTTAAGGCCTCTTCAAAAGTGACACCAAATGTGGTGAAGTCATCCATTTAAAACTCCATGCAGTCATGTGAGATGTCATAAAAAATATTGATCACAACCCTTTGAAATGTTGCAGGTGCATTACATAAACCAAATGGTAAAACATAGTAGGCATATGTTCCCCAAGGACATGTGAATGTTGTCTTTTATTGATCCTTAGGTGCAATGATAATCTAATTGTATCCACTATATCCATCAAGAAATGAGAAGTACTTTTTACCTTCTAATGTATCTAGAACTTGATCAATAAATGGCAATGGAAAATGGTCTTTCTTTGCTGCATTATTGAGTTCTTTGCAATTTACACATATTATCCATTTACCCCCCTTCTTAGGCACTATTACAAGTGGTGAAACCCATTTACTATCAGATATTGGATATATGAAACCAACATTTAGTAGTTTTTGTAGCTCAGTTTTCACAATTTCTCTAAGGGTTGGGTTGATTCTTCTCTGAGGCTGGCAGAGTGGTAGACTGCCTTCATTGATGTAAATCCTATATGAATAGATTTTTTGGCTTAATCCCTTTATATATCCATAGTCCCAAGCAAAAGCTTTTTCATGTTTACATAGGAGTTGCATTAACAATGTTATTGTTGATGTGATAGTTTATTGTTAACATGAAGGTTGTGGCCAGGTGAGAGTTCTACAGTAGTTGTTAGCTCTAGCATTGATGCTTCTGGTATAGGGTTGGTTGATATCTCACAAGGTAATAATTGATGGATGATTTCAGGTTCTGTTGGTAGGACACAATTTTCATAAGTAGTCAATTGCAGAATTGAACTTTGAGAAATATCTTTTGTTGTAACAAATCATTCGTAAGGATACTCTGGAGCACATTGTAATCTTCTTGTAGTTTTAGAAAAGTTTTTCTATGTAACATCATCAGTTGAGAAATAATGTTTATTTCTTCTTCATCTCCCAAGTTTGGCCAAATAGGAGTGCTCAAATCTACCTGTGGTTGGGCTAGAGGATATAAGGATAACTTCTTGATGGTTTGACCATCAAAGATGGTCATATTTCTTGATCTACAAATGATATTAGTGTATGATGTTGCTAACCATGCTCATCCAAGGATTACTAGATAACCAGCAAGGGTTACTTTGGGTGACAGTATCATAAAGTCAATAGGGTATTCCCAGGAATCCAATGTGACTATTATATCTTTGATTATGCCATCTGGGGTGACAATAGAATTATTTGCAAGTTTTAATACTATTGGAGTTGTCCTTAATCCCTCTATACTCAACCTATGCATAGTATCCTTGGTCATGACATTTAAAGCAACACCTAAGTCTATCAAAGCATTCTTCACTGACTCGCTATTAATTATTACATCAACAACTGGGCTTCCTAGATCAAAGTACTTTGGAATCACTATCTTTCCCAGCAGTATATCAACCAATTGACCTATAAAATGCACAATTTGGGGATACTTTTTCTTTCTTCTAGGTTTCTTAAGACATGCTTATTTAATGGATTTTCCATAGAGAGGAACATCTTTAATAGCCTGAAACAGTGGGATTTGGATATGCATGTTCTTCAATTGGTCAAGGATATCAAATGGTGCTTCTTCTTGGACCATAGGTTTGTCCATCCTAAGCCTCTGAGGAGAAGGAGGATTAGCTGGGATTTGAGCATCATTTTGACTTGGCACCTTAGTTGGTAAGGTTGTATTTGACAAAGTAGCTTCTGGTAGTGGCGTTGATGCTGCAAGAGTGTCTAGTACTTTCATTATAACAGGAGGCTCTAGTGCTAGTGGAGTAGTTCCAGATCTCAAGTGAATGTCAGTTATGTCTAACACATAAGCAGGATACTATTGAGCTTTAGTAGTGTAGACTGGTTGCTTTTGCTTATTGTTAGGATTTGGTTGTGGTTGAGCAGTTAATTGTGTTTCCCGTGGAGGAGGGACTTGTGGCTACAGGAGGTGGCATAAGTGCCAGTTGAGAAACTAGGGGTGGTAATGATTGGTAGCCAGGATTCTGATTAGACCATTATTGAGGTCCCCTCCATTGATTATATGGCTGCCAATTTACATGTGGTGGCTTCCATTAATTTTGTGACTGTGGTTGTGGCCATTGGGGTTGCTGAGAGTTATACCACTGGTTCAGCTGAGTATTTGGCCAAGCATTATTCCAAATAGGTTGGAAGGTCCGCAAAGGATATTGGGAATTTTGATTTTTCCATTGGCTACTATAATTATTAAAAGATTGCAAAGGGTCTTGAGGCATACCTTGTCTTGGAGCCCATGGGTGACATTGAGAAACAAAGAAGACTTGCTCATCCTCTCCCTCTATTTGCCTAAACTCAATAAGAATATGTTGTGTTTCCAAATTTTCTACCAGCTTGCACTGACAATCCTTATTTTGTTGTCTACAATGGGGGTAGTACTCAACTAACTTTTTCTCAGCTTCTTCATGCTTCTTTTTAGCTTGCATTATATCCAGGTGGCTGGCAACATCATTGATAATGTCTTGTTTGAAATTTGACAACAAATTTGAGATTTCCATCTTTGATATACCAGAGCTATTTCCTTTTGCAAGTGTGGGACATAATCCTCTGCCCTTCTTTACTGCTGATCTTGAATAGTTCAGGAAGATTTTCTTGAGATCATCCCAAGAAGATTGAGATATATCTCCTCCATCTATAAGGTCTAGTGCTTCGAGATATTTGTCATTTACTCATCTCAAAAAGATGAGCTCCTGTGAATTCTCCTGTAATACATGTTGAGGATTCTTCTGAAGATTGTATAAGAAGCTTGAAATGTAATCTTCTAGAGTTTTATCTTTTTTTTATGACATTCGAAAGATGTCATCCCCTCTTAAATCACCCCCTTACAACATTCTTTACATTTTTGCAGAAATAGGGTCTACATTTCATTCCAATCAGTTGTTGCATTAGCCCCTAATCCCATAAACCATCTTAGGGTTGACTCCTTTAATGTTGTAGGAAATAACTTGAGTTTATGACTATCAGTGTTATAGTCAAAACTTCGGAAGAGAATGTCAAACTCAAATAAAAAGGTGTCAGGATCCTTAATTATTAAGCCATAAAACTTTCATAATGCGATAATGGGTATGTTTTTGAGATTAGCATTATTGATAAGGCTAGGAAGAGGAAATGGAAATGTAGGCTGAGCCATTGTTGCAGGTAATTGGGAGTGAAGTTGCTACTGGGAAATGTTTATGGTTAGAGGATTATTATTAGCAACTGGTGCACTTGAGGTGGAATTTGTAGGAAAATTGGCCAAAATCCCAGTAAAAGGCCGAAGGTCATATGGATCAAATGGGTCCTCTACAAATAAATTTGATGGAGGAAATTCTAGACTCACATTGACAAAAGGTAATTCGACTTCTGCAGACTCTTCATTTAAATTAAGAGATTCTCTTGGGAGGAATCTGCCATGGACATCTCTTCTTCTTCCCCTTTGATGCATGCAAGTGGTTAAATGAACTTGTAAAGCAAGTTCAGACTTAAAAAAAACTATTATCTAGAAAATAGGGAACTATCTAAAATGACTCAATAGGATTCTCAGCTTGGCACCATCCTTGGCAACAATGCCAAAAAAGAACAGCCCCATAATAGGTAATAATAATCATATGAAAGCTTTTCCTAGGAATAGTGTATTTAGACAAGGTATTATTTCCCTATCATAGAGGGCATTTAAATTGTCAACCCAAGGACATATACTTGAAATGGGACAACACAATTTGTGCACTAAGCCTCTCATAAAGTCATCTTACTTAAGCTGCAGGAAAGAAAAATGCATAGGAAGAACCAGGCTATTGCTGCAGGAAAGTAAAACACATAGGTGAATAAATGAAATTGATGCAAACAACCATAAATTTAACTTCAACCTATTCTATCATTCCAAAGCATGTACTATGAATATCTCTGCAAGTGTTGTAGGAACATACATAGGTATAATGCTACAGGAGAAAGCAGTGAAGGCTACTTCAAATACTGAAAATGGTTAAACTACTTATTCTACTCTACTCTAATCCACCTCCCAAGTGGGTCCCCTTGGTTGGTTTATATTATCTATGAACATAGAAGTTAACTCAAAATTACTCCATTTCATATATATTTAGAAAACTGATTACATCAAAACAAAACAGTGCACAAAACTAAAGAGTAACTTTCTTTCTAATATAACAGTAATACAATCATTTGTCTAACTAGATTTCCATCAATCATATCCCTATATATAGAGGATTGACATTTGAACATTCAAATAAGTTTTGACTGATTCATCCATGAAGAAAGGAGAATGCGACAGTCTACAATGGAAGATCATAAAGACTAAACAACCATTTCAATAGAATATTGATTGTAGAGGAGATTTAGCATAGTCATGCCCCTATATTCCCTGATACATTCATTCCTTCAATACTACAGGCATATCTCGTGGTTTTCGTAATGGTTCTTCTCTTCGTGGTAAAAAATCATCACTTCTTCATCAATGCAACCGATTTACTCTCCAGTCGTTCCTTCTATCCTGACATATTAGTAGTATATGCATGTATATTTAAGTATTCAACTTAGTCAATTTAATCCAAATGTTAAGTGTGTGTGTGAATTTTGTACCTATCTGTGGACACAACACTTCAGTAAAACATTAGAGGTTAGTTAAAATCAAAATCGTGCAGTGAAATGGAAACTAATCTAACCAGGCGATTTACTACCTTCTAGTAGATGCGAGTATGTATTCTTAGATTATACCGAGATCAGTGACCTTGACAACACCTAAACGAAGGATTTGAATGCAAAATATAGATATGAATTAGATGCAAATTAATCTATATTTTGGGTTTTTCTGTGCAATAAGATGAAAAATGATATGAAATCTAATCTATATGAAAAACTAATATGCAATACAATTAATCTAACAATGATATGCTAAATATGAATGATCTCACAAAAGTTGTTGATTCACAAAAGAAGCTTCAATTCTTCAGATGTCAATTCGCTAGCATAAGTTTGCAAATTTTGAGATATGATTTTGGCAGAGTAAGTATGCAAACTTGTGAGATGATTTGTGAAGAGCTGAGCCTTGATTTTATAAAAATCCAGGGCTTTGGGGATGCATGGAAAAAGCCATAAATCACTCAGATAAACTCAGGTTGATTTTTGAGTTATCAAAGAATAAAAGATAAATTAACTCACAAAATCATGCAAAATCATGCAAAAACAATTTTTTAACTCAAATTAGAGTTGATTTTATTTCTAAAACAACTTGAATTGATTTTATGATTTCAAGTTTAATTGCTTTTTGAATATGCATAATAATTATGAATTAATTAAATAAATAAAGTGATTTATCCTCAACTTAATTGATTTTTAGAATAAAACAATTGATTTATGGGTTAATCAATTATTAAATCAAACTTTTATTCAAAAATAATATCATTAAATATGACAACTTGCTTTAATTAATTAAATAAGAAATTAATCAATTAATGATAGGAATTTTGATTTATTGTCATATTTAAATAATAATAATTAAGAATAAATATAATTAAATCTAATTAAATAATTAAGTGGCAGTATTAAATCTAATTAATTAAATATCTTAGAATATTCAATTAATCAAACTTTAGGATAAATAGGATTTATCACCAAATAATCATTAAATTAAAGATAATTAGGATAAATAGGAATATTGCTAGGAATATTCCCCGATGCAGATTTTGAGATAATCAATTAAGATTTGATAATGTTCAGATGTGCCTTAGGTTAGGACTTTGATGTCGATTTCATTCAATGTGTCGATATAGGAGGTTAATGAACTTATAGCCCATTTTTGGGGTATTACATTTTGCCCCTCTTTGAATTGTTGTGCGAAGCGTAGTGGTTCAAAGACAATCTGTGTATGATGTTTGAAACTGATGTTTGACATTGAAATTGATATGAGACCGAAATTGATTGAAATTGATATGAAGATAATAGGTCCTGAATGACCAAAGATAATGTTAACTATAATAGTAATGAACCGATGATTGCAAAAAAGTGTCAAAATGCCTGACTCTGAACCTTATGATTGCGAAGAAGTGAGTGACCGATTCCAGACCTGATTGTTGATAAGAATCACATTGGTATCACATCTGAACCCTTCAGTTACGAAGAACTAAGGAAATAACACTAATGAACTGATGGTTACAAAAGATTGATATAGTTTACAAGATTAGGAGAATACCAGATTGATATGGATCTCGATGAATCTGATATGCCCCAAGCGATGATTGATTTGCCCCAAGTGATGAGGTCTTTTGATGAATTAGCAACTAGATGTGGTTGTTGTCTTGATTACTGAGGAAAGATATGATTTCAATAAAGATATGATTTCAGATGTAGATTATAGACTTGAATGATGTGCAATACCATGCCCCCTTTGGGATAAAAATTGAAATCTGACAAGAAAGTCAGCGTTATGGTTTAGAAGCATGCTAATTGATTTGAGAAGTGGTTATACACATGCGAAAATGCATTCTGCATCGTTTGGAGGTCCAGAAGACCAAGTTTGACTAGGTTTTACTATGAGTTGACCAAGTTGAAATTTCAATAGTTTGATGTAAGATAATCAGTTAAGGTGAATTTTGGATTCCTGTGATGATTGAAGGTCGATTATGCAAGTAGTTAATAATATGAATGATCTTAGATTTTGATTTTGATCCTGAAAAAGGATTCTACTTGCTATTTCGTTGGATGGACCTTCGTGTAAGATTTAGCTCTTGTTAGATTTGAAGAGACAAGTGAAGAATTGTTTAAGCATTGAAGTTCATTTAGCCATTTGTGAGATCATGAAAACATGCAAAAATGCAAAGAGACATGCAATATGAAATGCAACCTAAGACCTAGGACCTAGTCACTGATCATGTGTTGGTCATTCTCATCATTGAATTTTTAGGTAACCAGATAAATCAATACAATGCCCACTAGTTATGAAACCATAGACATATGAATATTGATTTGTATGCACATGAATCAATACAACACCCACTGATTAGGAAACCATAGATATATGAATATTGATTTTGTTTTCAGAATGTCGGATTAGATATAAGCATCAAGGCATAAGCACTAGGATGACTTGAATATCATATCCATTTTGATATAGCAATTTGTATAAGCATCAAAACATAAATGTCGTGATGACCAGAATATGCCTTGCAGTCAATCACATCAAACAGTCAAGAGATCATTCTAAATCCAATGTGAATTACTCGTAGAGACCCTTTATCATTCACATCCTTAGGTAAGATCACATTTCACAATAGGAGAAATAACTCACTCAAAAAAGATAATAGTTAGATCAAACTTCCTTGAATTTTTCAGGTATCAATGGTCGAGGTATGCATGGCCATCCAATTCGAGATAGAGGCTCTTACAATCAGACACCATTTCAATCCAGAATTTCCAAAGTTGTTAGATTTTCACATACAAATAGAAGACAAAGAAAAGATTATGCCCCCAGTCATCACTCTCTAAATCCTGTAAAGGACATCATCGAAGAGCTCAAAGGACACAATATTGAAAAATCTCAATGCGAATCAATAAGCATACAAGGAGATAAAAGCATGAAAAGCATAGATTATTTTCAATTTGTGTTGATGTTTGATGTTTTTGTTGTAGATGCAAAATCCTTTCTGGAGACAAGACTGACTGACTGACTCAAATGAAGCTTCAAAGGACTCTGACTGGATATGATACATCTAAAGATACATTGGAGGCCATAGGATATGACTTTGATTGCCCCCAAGTTTAAACATTGATAGGATACAGATGTTTGAGCTGATTGGTATACAAACCAACTTATTGAAAACAAATTGGGAGATATGTACAAACTAAAGCAAGACTGAAAGCTGAGAAAGACCAGGATTGCACTGATAGATGGAGCATTTTGAAACAAGTGGCGCTCGTTTGCTGGGTTTTCACCATCTTGGCAGAGATTCTATTTTTGCTACCAAGGCGCCCGTTTCCAGGTTTTCACCAAGGCACTTTTTCTTTTTCTCATTTTTTTGTATTTTTCATTTTTTTAATTTTTTTGTACTTCTGATATTTTTTTCAATTTTTAAAGATTTTTTTTAGGACATTTTACCATAGACCGAATGCCTTAGGCGTAGAATTTCTTCAGATGGAGAATGTTGATTGGTTCTTGGAGTTGTTCTCCTTTAGTCGTTGAGAGTTGATAGGCACCATAGCCAAAAGTAGCAGTGATAACAAAGGGACCTGGCCAGTTGGGTTCAAACTTCCCCTTGCGTTCTCTATGTGATTGATTTTTAGGATTTTCTCTCAAGACTAGATCACCAACTTGAAATTCTCCATGTCTGACTTTCTTGTTGTAACCTCTAGACATTCTCTATTGATATACTCTAAGATGATCATATGCTGCTTATCTGTGCTCATCTAGTAGTTCAAGTTCTTGCAACCTAGACACTCTGTAGTCATCATCAGTTACTAGACCATGCATTCTGATTCTTAGTGATGGGATTTCAACCTCAATAGGCAGTACCACTTCAGAACCATAAACTAAAGCGAAAGGTGTAGCCCCAGTGGGCGTTCTGATACTTGTTCTATAGGCCCAAAGAGATGGATTGATCATGAGATGCCGGTCTCTTCCTATTTTATTAACTGTACGGTGCAAGATTTTCAATAGATTCTTATTAGAAGCCTCTGCTTGTCCATTCCCTTAAGGATAGTAGATAGAAGACCAATGTTGTGTGATCTTGAATTTGGCACATAGATCATCTAGGTCTTTATTTTTGAATTGTCCCCCATTATCTCTGATTATAGAATGTGGGATCTCATATTTGCATATGATATAGTTCAATATGAACATAGATATTTGCTTTCCAGTTGCTTGTGTCAAAGGGACTGCCTCTACCCATTTTGTAAAATAATCTGTAGCTGTGATTATATGGGTATGTCCATTAGAAGAATGAGGATGTATAGCTCCTATAAGATCAAAGGCCCATTGATGAAAAGGCCATTGTGTAGTGAAGGGAATTAGATGTCTCTTTGGAGCATGAATTAGGTTGCCATGTACTTGACACTTTTGACAATTCTTAGCAAATTTGATAGCCTCTTTCTCTATTTTCGGCCAATAGTACCCAACCCTAATAAGTTTTCGAGCTAGTGTTAAACCATTCGAGTGTGACCCACAAATGCCATCATGGACTTCCTCTAACGCACATTGAGACTCTTCCCATTCTAAACATCTAATTAGCATACCATCCAGACCTTGTTTGTACAGATAATGACCAATGATGACATATTGGGAGGCACTACAGATAAGGTATCTCTTTTCATGGTGGTTGAAGGTATCAGGAATGATTTGGTCTTTGAGATAGGAGAATAGTTTTTGATATCTAGATGAATCATGACCCACAACAGTGTAGATCATGCGGGTTTCAAGGGAATCATATGCAGGATAAGATAGTGCTTCCACTAGGAACTCATAACATAGCTCATGTTCAAGCTGCTGTAATAGAGTAGATAGTGTTGCCATTGCATCGACAGCCTTGTTCTTTGTTCTAGGTATTTGCTCAAATGTGATAGATATGAAATACTTCTTGAGATCATCTACCATTCTCTTGTAAGGAATGAGCTTTTCATCTTTATTTTGGTACACATCATTGACTTGATGGATAACAAGTTGAGAGTCTCCATGAATGTGTATCTCTGTTACTCTCCACTCAATTGCTATTTTCATACCATTAAGAAGGGCTTCATATTCTGCAATATTGTTTGTGCAAGGGAACTTTAATCTGAATGCTTTTGGGATTGAGTACCCTTGAGGAGTGATGAACAATATGCCTACTCCAGATCCATTCTATGTATAGGAGCCATCAAAGAATAATTGCCATTCTATAGAAGAAAGAGTCATGATAGAGGAATTCAGAAATTCCATTTTCATTGGTGTATCATCAATCATAAGTGCATCTGCTAATTGATCAGCAATAACCTGACCTTTTATAGCTTTTCTCTCAACATATTCAATGTCAAATTCACTTAAGAGCATGACCCATTTGGCTAATCTACTCGTGAGGGCAGCTTTGCTTAGTAGGTACTTTAGTGGATCAATTTTAGCTACCAAATGTGTGGTATGAGCTAACATATAATGTCTCAATTTCTGTGATGCAAAGATCACAGCTAGACAAGCTTTCTCAACCATTGAATAATTCTTCTCATATGCTACCAATGTCCTATTGATATAGTATATAGCTCTTTCCTTCTTATTTTCATCATGTTGTGCTAGCAATGCCCCCAACGATGTGTCTGTTGCAGAGACATATAAGATCAACGGCTTCTCGTGAATAGGAGGCATCAAGATAGGAGGATTTGATAAATATTTTTTGATATGATAAAAGTTCTTCGCACACTCTTCATTCCATGCAAAGGTCACACCTTTATGTAATGTTTTTGTAAAAGGTTGTGATATGAATACAAGCTGTGATATGAATCTTCTGATAGATTGAACTCTCCCTTGCAATGTCCTCATTTGACTGATGTTTTTGGGAGGTTGCATCTCCATGATAGCCTTTACTTTAGCTAGATCAATTTCAATGCCCTTCTTTGAAACTATGTATCCTAAGAGTTTTCCAGAAGTGACACCAAAAGCACACTTCTTAGGATTTAGTCTGAGACTAAATTGTTCCATTCTATCTAGTATCTTGCTCAAGTCATTTAGATGTTTAGCTCTGATCATAGATTTTGCTAAAGTATCATCAACATAATCTTCCATAGTCCTATGCATCATGTCATGAAAAATAGAAGTCATAGCTCTTTGATATGTAGCACCAACATTTTTAAGCCCAAATGGCATGACATTCCAACAGAAGGTACCCCATGCACATGTGAAAGTAGTTTTCTCTTGATCCTCTGGAGCAATTTTTATTTGATTATACCCAGAAAAACCATCAATTAAAGAATACATCTCAAAGCTTGCAGTCATGTCCACTATCATATCAATGTTAGGTAGTGGAAAATCATCCTTAGGGCATGCTTTGTTTAGGTCTCTAAAGTCTGTGCACACTCTGATTAATTTATCTGGTTTTGAAACATGTACAATATTAGAGATCCATTCTGCATAATCAATAACTCGGATGAATCCGGCTTTCAAGAGCTTCTCTAATTCAACTGTTACCAAGAGTGCAACATGAGGATGCATCTCTCTCAATTTTTGCTTAACGGGTTTGACATTTGGAGCTATAGATAAATGGTGCATTATAAGATTAGGATCCAACCCTGGCATATCTGAATATTTCCATGCAAAGTTGATCTTCTTGTCTGCTAAGAATGTTGTAAAGTTTTACTTCTCTTCTTCTGATAATGATTGTGCTACATGGATCAACTATGGTTCTTCTGTTCTTCCCAAGTTGATGGATTGAGTGGGCTCAATTAGAACTGGAGATCTATCCTGTAAATGACTCAGAAGGACATCAAATATCTCATCCTTAGGTGCCTCAAAGAGGTTTTCACCTTCAAATAAATCTTTTATTTTTACTTTTGTAGGTTCTAAGACTGCCATGAAGTGGTTTTCACCCTCATAACTCCTTTTCTTTTTATTCTTGTTTTTATTTTTTTGACTAAGATACTTGATGTCTGACTCCGTCATGCTAACACTCAGTTCACTGATGGAAGTCCTCATAGGCTCAACTACATTGAGGTAACAAGCAAGGGCATAGTCACTTAGGAAGGTATAAATACCATGGCTCGAATTTGTGGAGGTTTGATCAAGAAGTTCAGGATGTTGGATAGTCAAAATGGGGAAAGATTGGGAGATAGTGTTTACAGATATGGATCTGTCATCATTGGTCTTAACCTGATGCTTGATTTCAAAGGTGATATTACAACTTAAGACATTCAATTCATGAATAGGCTCAATGTCATTATGGGAGTCCAATTCAGCCATAGGTGGATCTGACTCGATAAGTTCATTACTTCGCTCTAGACTTACGTTGGGTGTAGGTGCATATTGGTGAATAACATCAACATGTTTTTCTATGATAAGCTCATCTTCCTCTGTAATGGCTCCCCATTCATAGTCATTAGATTCTTCATCTATGCCTCTAGGAAATCTAAGAACATGAGTAAAAGGATGAATACCCCAAGAAGGGTTACCCTTAGATTCTGATTTGAATTCATACTCATGGGAATCTGTCTCAGAATAACTACCACCTTCCTCTTTGTCTATTTGATTGTCTTTGAGATGAGCTAGTTCTTGTGTTGCAACTATCTCTTGCTTTATAGTAGGTTCTTGTGTTTCTACTACATTGATTCTTTTTATTGGATCATCTTTAGCTTCAAGGAGGTCTTTAATTTCTTTAGGCAAATGCTCATAAGGGATAAGTTCTGAGCTATCTAAATCACTATCTGATGGTTTATTTTCTTCCTTCTTAAGAAGGGTTTCTCCTGGTGTGATCTACTCTATGACATGAGAACAATTACCCTTGAGGCAGAAGGGTTTCTTTTTAAAGCCTAAGCCAACAGTATCTTTGTTTGCTCTACCAGTATGTCAAATAGGTGTCATAAGACCTTCTCCTCTAACTCCTAGAGGTCCCTTACTTGGATATCCCATCTTAGCTATCAATTTATCTCCTGGACCATATGCCTTAGAAGGGATTTTGGATACTATAGAGTCACTAGTTTGAACAACTTGAGATTCAGGTTCATCTTTGTATAGCCATGCAAGCACAGCTTCATCTTCTTCAAATTCTTGCTTGGAGACTTGTTCTGCTACAAAATTCTTTTTATATGCCTCAAGGGGTTCTTTAGATTCTAGTCTAGATTGTTTCAAAGACTGCCCATAAGACTTAGGTGAGATAGGGAGAGATGTCAAAGATAAGACTGGCTCTATAGTATATTATCCCATACTATTTTCTTTGATATTGACCTCTTTGACAATGTCTTCCATTTTAGATGTGGATGCTTCTTTTGTTGACTTAATGGAATATTCTCTGTTATTGGGCACAAGTTTATCTACACCTTCTTTCAATGTATTGCAAGTGGTGGATATGTTTTCTGGAATAGTGACCTCTACTCCTTCATAAGGAAATTTTAAACATTGGTGGAATGTAGAAGGAATAGCTTGCATTTCATGTATCCATGGTCTTCCTAGAAGAATGTTGTAAGCCAAAGGTAGATCAAGGACTTGACATATAGTATCTTTGATGACTGGACCTACTCTGATAGGTAAGACAATGGTGCCTTTAGAAGATCTTTCTTGTTCATCATAGGCTTTGATAGTTATTTTCTTTCTAGGATCAATAGCCATTTTTTAAAATCCCAATTGTGTGACCAAGCTGTAAGAACAAATATTTAGGCCAGCACCTCCATCTATCAACACACGTTTGACTCTATGATTTTGGATCAAGACTTCTATATGCAAGGGCTGGTTATGTGGGTGACTCAAGGATTTGTCATCTTCCTCTAAAAAGGAGATATACTGTGGGGATGTAAGATATCCAACCATAGTCTGGAACCTGTCTAAATCAAGGTCATCAGGAACATTAGATCCGACCAAAGCTTTGTCTAGAATAGCTCTATGAGCTGGAGATATCCGAAGCAGCTCAAACATGGAGATTTTTGCATTAGTGTGTTGGAGTTATTAAACAATGCTATAAGATGTTGACCTCGTATCTTTAGGATTGGAAGATTTAGAAGCAGTCTTCTGTTTGGAAGCGGAAGAAAGATTGAAGGGCATCTTAGGGACATTTGATGAATCTAAGATTTGTCCGTTCAGATGTGCCTGAGCTTGTGATTGAGTAACTACATTAGCTGAAGGATGATCTCTATCTCTTCGCATAATAGTGATGACATTGCAATGCTCAGAGAGACAAGGTTCAACCATATTGATGACAATATTACTTCTAGGGTAAGCATAGTTGACCTTTGCCCCCATATTAGGCTGAGAAGATGAAACTTCTTGACCATATTTGGGAAATGGTTCTGTGAATGTTGTATGATCATTATTGCTCTTATGATTGTCAGTGGTGATGTCTCCCTTATCAATCAGATCTTGAATAGTATGTTTCAAGCGTAAGTAGTTATTAGTTTTGTGACCTTTACCCTGATGAAAATCATAGAATTCATTCTCTATCCACCATTTTGGTTTAGGGTCAGGATCAGATTTTCAGATCTCAGGCAAAGAGATGATGTTATTAGCTAATAGAGTTCTCATAGCTGATTCTAAAGATTCTCCAAGAGGAGTGAACTTTCATTTATTATCAGCAGACCAAGATTTGTATTCTGGCTTCTTTTGAGATGGTTCAAACACCTTTTACTCTAAAGCTTTGATGGCTTTGGTGCCAATGGTTAGATTGAAAGATGGTGCCTTTGACGGGGCACAAATAGTATCAACAACACCATCTATGATGATGCGTTTATTCTTGTTCCAGTTTTTGTTTTTATCTTTAGAACTGGATCTTGATTCATACTTGTCCTTTTGAAGTGTGATGTTTCCCTTTTTCACAAGTACTTTTTTTATTTTGATTGCATTGTCTACCATTTTATCAAAAGATGTATGATCTTGCATTTGTAAAGGGTAGTTGATCTCTGGGACAAGATTATTGATGAAGATTTTCAGTTTCTCAGTTTTTGGAATAGGCCTAGCATATAGAGATAATTTCTTCCTCCATCTCTTGAGAAATGTCAGGAATGGTTCTCCTGGATATTGTTTGAGATTGCAGATATTGATCATGGTGACTGGATGTTGAATGTTGTAGGAGTATTACTGATAGAACAATTTGATCAACTCCTCAAAATTTTTGATAGTAGAAGGTAATCTAGAGAACCAATTACTGGCTACTCCTCCTAGAGATCGAGGAAAGAGACGCATCAGATAGGTTGGTTCATGCATGAACTCCATAGATTATGTACAGAATTCTCTGACATGATCTTGAGGATCTGAGTGTCCATCATACTTATCATATTTTGGCATTTCCACCCTTTTTGGGAATGGTGGCATGTACAAGTCTTTGTCAAATGGAAAAGGACATAGGGCCTCTATGGAGAACTCCTTCGGTTCCTTTTCTTTCTCAAGGTTATTAAGTTTGGCTTGCATGACGTGCATTTATTTCATCATAGCCGAAATAGGAGTTTCTTCCTCATGCGTAATGATATCTTCAACATTAAAGTTGGGAGGAAGTTTAGCTCCTTAATGAGCTAATTGTAAAAAGTATGCTTCTCTGTCTTCTTTCAAGAAATGCTTCATCATTCTTTTGAAGTTGTCATCATTTTGATATTGAGCAATTTCTTTAGGTGCGAGTTCTTGATCTGGACCATGTTGAGATTGATCTCTTTGAGAGCCAAAGTTTGTCCCTGATTGAGACATGGTAGGAGTTCTTCCTGGGATAGATTGAGGATGAGTTTGTTGATTACCTTTGTGAGTTGATGAAGGAGGAATGTAACCAGTTTTTAATCGAAAGTTGCCAAGATCGTCGTCTTCGTAAAGACCAGAATTGTATTGCTCAAGAGTTGGACCCTTGACATTAGTTATAGGTAAGGTATGGGATGATTCTCCATATTTCTTGTGAGAGGAAGCTCTAGTTTCCACCATTAACCTTGGGTGAAACAAAAGAATATGATGAAGACAACTGAAGAAAAATCTGATTCAAGAAGATCAAATGATGCAACCTTGTCAAGGTTTGGTTGATTGAAGTTTGGATTAGATCTAAATGAAGGAGACTGTGCCCTAAATGTATGGGTAGATGCCCAAAAGATAGCGGACATGAGTTCACAACACTTAGTTGTTTTGATGATTGATTGAAGATTGATAGTTATGACAAGGTTTTGACACAAGATGAAAAAGACTCAAATTGATTAAACAAAAGGCTGAATCAGATTCAAAAGGCCACTTTAGGAAAATGATTAGATTCTCAGCAGTTGTTGCTCTATTCTTGACACAATGATTTGTTTGACAGATTCTGGAAATAGGCTGAAAAAGTTGGGTATTTGGCAATTCTGACAACTTTCTGGCAATTTTTCAAAATTTCTCAAATGACTTTTTGCAGGTTCGTACGATAGTGGGTATAGCATGAAATGACAATTGACAAGCTCGTACGACTATTGCAAAACTTGCACGACAGTTGATAGCAGGGTTTTTGACTTTTCTGAATTGACTGGCAACAAAACTCGTACGACAATATACCGGCTACCATATGACAATCTGGTGGTTCTGAAACAACACTTGCCAAAACTCGTATGACTTTTTGACTTTACAAGATGAATTTTGACTCCAGAAAGGTGTTTGACATCAGATTTTGCAATTTTTGATGTTTTCAATTTCAAATTGTTCACAAAATTATCTGTCCAGATTTGAAGATTATAGCGGATTGATTCGTTCTTAGTAACCAAATATATAAGCAAGCACACAAAATAGCAAGCAAGTGATTTTAAGCACATCTAAAAATAATGAACAGGGGACAAAGAAACCCTGTGCATGAACAATTAAGTGACTAAATTATGCTAATCCCTAGGAGTGCTAACAGTGTATGTTCCAAAAAGTTTTGCAATAATGCACATATTCCTAGAAAATGAAAATTTGGCCTCGCTAGGGTTTTTAGTAATGGTTTGACTCTACAACTTTTGTGATCTCAAGAGGGCAAACTCCAATCCAAGCACACCAGGGTTTTGACACAGTCTGAGAACTTAATCTTCAGGATCTACTAGGGAGATCTGACAGCCCAACAAGAGACCACACCTGTGAAGATTTCCTCCACAAAGACATTTATATAGCGGTTGTCACTACCATGACAAAAATGGCTATTACCGCTTGAGGTTACGTCAATGTGGTTGACCTAATTAAAGGAATGTCCACTACGGTTAACCCTCTCTAAAGGTGACTCACAAAATATACCACATGGAGACTGGTTCCAGATTCAAGGATTTGAGTTTCTAGTACTACCCAAAAAGGGAGTAGAGCATAGTCCTCTAGCCTTTTCACTTTTAACCCAAACAAAGTAGACAAATTAATCTGACATGCTAAGACCAAGATTATCTCACAAAGATCGATGATGTCAACCACTCACGATCTATCAACCTCTCTAGAGAGAGAATGTATCAATCAAAAGTTGAAGATGCACAAATCTAGTAGAACGTGAGACACTCTCAGTATCCTCCCTACCTACAAGGGTTCCTTCATTGAGAAGAGTTTCACTGGAAACCCACTCTCTCAAGAACCACGAATAGTGTTCATAGGGCCTATTTACTATGTGTAACAAAGATGCTAAAAAGCAAATCTATGTTCATTTTTATAGCCCAAAATGAAATATGTGATATGAAAGCAATAAAGGTCACACAAGCTTGACATGCAAGAGTTCTTTTTAATCCAAATCAAAACGTTATCAGCTGAGAAGATTACTTGAATTCCTCACAATGCGCTTAGTAGATTTTTACCTATTTTTAGCAACTCTCACGCTTTTCCCAATCAAAATAAGTGGAAATCAATCAGAAACAACAAATTTCAATTGTTAATGTTAGTTGTTAGTCCAAATCAGGAAAATAAATTTGGAAAACTGCCTTAAAAAAGTGAAATGATAATTGAAACCTAGCACTAAAACTTGTACGACAATGGGTTACCTCCCAGACGATAGTCTAGAAACTTGTACAACACTGGGTACCAGATCATATGACAATCAAGATTTCAAACGACACTGTGATCCTGATGGTACGATTCTTAATCAAATAAACTATCGTACGATAGTGAGTATCTCCTGGTATGAGTTTCTGACTAAGCTCATACAAAAATTGTACGGATAGAAATTAAAAATCATAGCTTGGAACAAAAAATGATAGGAAGATGATAGAAATTGATAAAAATGGAATGGAAACCCATTTCAGGGCCTCACGGTGGGTGCCAAAAATGTGTGTGAATTTTGTACCTGTTTGTGGACACAACACTTCAGTAAAACATTAGAGGTTAGTTACAATCAAAATCGTGCAGTGAAATGGAAACTAATCTAACTAGGTGATTTACTACCTTTTAGTAGATGCGAGTATGTATTGTTAGATTATACTGAGATCAGTGACCTTGACAACACCTAAACGAAGGATTTGAATGCAAAATCTAGATATGAATTAGATGCAAATTAATCTATATTTTGAGTTTTTTGTGCAATAAGATGAAAAATGATATGAAATCTAATCTATATGAAAAACTGATATGCAATACAATTAATCTAACAATTATATGCTAAATATGAATGATCTCACAAAAGTTGTTGATTCACAAAAGAAGCTTCAATTCTTCAGATGTCAATTTTCCAGCATAAGTTTGCAAATTCTGAGATATGATTTTGGTAGAGTAAGTATGCAAACTTGTGAGATGATTTGTGAAGAGCTGAGCCTTGATTTTATAGAAATCCAGGGCTTTGGGGATGCATGGAAAAAGCCATAAATCACTCAGATAAACTCAGGTTGATTTTTGAGTTATCAAAGAATAAAAGATAAATTAACTCACAAAATCATGCAAAATCATGCAAAAACAACTTTTTAACTCAAATTAGAGTTGAGTTTATTTCTAAAACAACTTGAATTGATTTTATGATTTCAAGTTTAACTTCTTTTTGAATGTGCATAATAATTATGAATTAAATAAATAAATAAAGTGATTTATCCTCAACTTAACTAATTTTTAGAATAAAATAATTGATTTATGGGTTAATCAATTATTAAATCAAACTTTTATTCAAAAATAATATCATTAAATATGACAACTTGCTTTAATTAATTAAATAAGAATTTAATCAATTAATGATAGGAATTTTGATTTATTGTCATATTTAAATAATAATAATTAAGAATAAATATAATTAAATCCAATTAAATAATTAAGTAGCAGTATTAAATCTAATTAATTAAATATCTTAGAATATTCAATTAATCAAACTTTAGGATAAATAGGATTTATCGCCAAATAATCATTAAATTAAAGATAATTAGGATAAATAAGAATATTGCTAGGAATATTCCCCGATGCAGATTTTGAGATAATCAATTAAGATTTGATAATGTTCAGATGTGCTTTAGGTTAGGACTTTGATGTTGATTTTGTTCGATGTGTTGCTATAGGAGGTTAATGAACCTATAGCCCATTTTTGGGATATTACATTAAGACATACATTAAATCAATTATATGAAATACTGCAGTATATATATATATATATATATATATATATATATATATATATATATATATATATATATATATATATATATATATATATATATATATATATAAGCAAGGTATGTCTACTATTTCCTACCCATAAGTTTGTGGATATGTCTGTACTTATAGTATGTATACAAATTCAAGCACCTAAAAAGTCACACAAATGTTTTGGGAATGTCTAGGAACATAAAATAAAAACAACATAAAACAAAGATAAATTCTAGCCTCATTACTCACGATATTTTTATTTCTTCCCTGGTCATGTTGTGTAATTTTGAGAGACAAGAATAACTATAAAGTTTTAAACAATATGATGTGATAGATGAAAGAATCCATATCAAGAGGATAAAATTTATTTCTATTTTGGATGAATAGTTAAGACAAAAGGTGATGTCAAATGGAAAGAGATATATTTTAGTACACACAAATTTTAATTTTATATTTAAATATACATTTATAAAAATAGTGAAAAGATATATCCATGCACTAAAGTTTCAAGTTATTTATACACACTAAAAAAATTCAATTTAATATATATATATATATATATATATATATATATATATATATATATATATATATATATATATATATATATATATATATATATATATATATATATATAAAGGTTGACAAATGATGTAACTCTGATTTCAACATTTTATCAACAACTAAATTTTAGTTTTTATTTTATTAAAAACTATATTCCTATAATTTTCTAACTTTTTACAAAAATTACAAACATAAAATACATTAAAAATTAAAAATTTCATTAGTTTACATGATTTAAAAATTCTCAACATGATATATCCCACTTTTTAGTGATTCAATTTAAAAACTTGAATCAGTGTTAACCATTTCCTTTATAAAAGTGTGAAATAACTTTGTACTTTTACCCTCAGACTAGAATTCCCAGTTAGAGTTTGGATTGCACTTGGGAATGGCAACTTGTAACATTCCCTTATAGGATAATGCTAATTTCCAATGATTAACACAAATCATTATGCATTTAAATCATATTAAGGAATAACCATTGATTCATAATACATACTTAAGTTTCAATTCCTTGCTTCACTCCTAATCATCAACCTTAAGAATGATGGTAGACTTATTGTGCTAGGAGTGCATGAAATAGTCTACAAGAGGGCTCCCTCAAGGCTCTCACCCATCTTGGGATCCAGTCATCATGTGAGAAAATTTACATTGCCTCTCCCTTCTCAAACTCCCTAACCTCTTAATAGTAATTAGTGAGTGAACAAGGAATAAACTAAGTGTATATTACTTGTTTATACATTGCCGATAGAGATGGAGATGGAGATGGAGATGGAGATGGAGATGGAGATAGAAATGGAGATAGAGATAGAGATGGAGATAGAGATAGACACACACACACACACACACAAAAAGAGAGAGAGAGAAAGAGAGAGAGAGAGAGAGAGAGGCACACATACATACATACACACAAAACATAACATAAATAATATATAATTATAATTTTCATATTATTAACAAGTATATACTATAGACATATATACTATATAAATTAGACCCTATATTAGTTATAATCTATAACAAGAATTCTGATATGATATTTTATAATCAATAAAGTTATATATTAGTAATATGTTTATATAATTTATTCCCTTTTATCATCTCTTCCTCTTAAAAAGTATCAAGCATATATTTAACTCTTATTCCTTTTATATAAATGAATAATAATTAGGGTCTTTCTCATCATCCAAATCTACTCTTTATTATTTCTTTGGTGATCATCAATATTAAATGCATTTTATAATCCCTTTCTCAGCCCTCCTCTAAATCCTCTTTGATTCCAATGGTATATCCTTCTTATACTCATTAACAACTATGATAAGACATAATGTCAAAAGACACATCTCTTTAACATATCTCTTCTCTTAGTGCAAACACACCTTCCCATTACTAATCAATAATTGTTGCTTGGGATTATTAATAAGCATCTTAACAATAGATTGTTGCTATTGGTAGTTATGTCCTTTACTAATGATTGGTTGATGATGTATGTTATATAAAATAAGCTATTTAATTGAATATATTTTAAACATAAATATGCTCTTAGTATTGAGAGTACAAACATTCAAATAAAAGTTTGTTATAAATAGCATAGAGGAAAATCAACTTATTTTTATCTCTTATTTAGATCTAACAATGTATGAGCACCCCAGAGATACCAATGATTGTGAAAATGGAAATCACCCAGTAAGGTAAGAAGGGATTCTCCTCTTATAACCTATGTGATGGAAGTGGTATCTTTGAACAAGTGTGTCCTAGATTTTCCAACACACCCCTCTCTTTATTCACAAATTTTCAAATGGTTGATACTCCACTAATGATCATCGACTTATCATTATTTGCTCTTCTCTTAATCATCATTACATAATAATTCAATTCTTTTAATCAAACCTTTCATGTAATTGATGACAAGACATTCTTCTTATTAATTCCATGTTTAAGTGCATAAAGTAATCAACACATTTAATTGCCCCTTATACTATTGATAACATTAATTTATATATTATATCATTCATTAATATAACATCAATGTTTTTAAATCATTGATTATATTATATTCACTCATTATAATATTATTCATTCATTGATTATTTGTTCATTAATATAAAATATTATATTATATTATATCAATTAATATATTATATTATATTATATTTATTATTATATTAATAATATAGTTAATTTTAATAATAAATTAATTAATAGTTAATTTTAATAATAAATTATATTCTTATTTATTCGCTCATTAATTTTATTTTTATAATTATTATTAAATCTGATGAAGGGTGCTCCCCTTAATACCACAAACACATAACAGAAATAGAGAAACAACAACAATATGCAAGAACAGAAAATTGGCTTCTTATTATCTCCACAAATGTGGAATTACAAACTTTCAGAATTACAATATGCAGAGCCACATGGGCATTCCCTTACAATATTCTGTAGGACAAAGCCTCGAACTATTACCCAGATCTACTACCCAGAACTATTCTGAACTGCCTAAGACAATAATACAGCCTTCTTTATATAGGCAATTTTCCACCGCCTGGGAAGGTTCCAGAATTTTAGCCAATAAGGCCGACCAAACTTAGAATTATTTTATTTTACATTTTATTACATCATAGTCGGCTCAAGATAACCTTTGAAACCCGAACATAAATTTTGAAGAAAATTATTTTTCGCCATTTCGGGTGGCCCAACTTCCGAAGACCATAAGTCATCACCAGTTAACCCGATCGGCTATTATAACCCCATTTCGGAAACGCCACGAAGCACTCTACAAGCTTAATTAGTGCAAGCACCCATCACCCAAATTTTCGACCTCATCTGGGGCCTCTAAAGCCTTCAAAACTGAGTTCAAAGTTTCTGTACCCTGCTGCCAATACCGAAAATCTTCAATATCTTCCAATATACACTTGATCTGGCAATGAAACTTTACTGGCAGACTTATATGACCAAAATGAACCTCCAAGAAAGAAATCAGATCATTCTGAGCACATACGAAAATTACCAAAAATAGTAACTTTCCATAAATAGCAGCTCTGCACAAAATAGCCCTTATTGAATACAAAAACAAAAATATTTTTGGGTGATGCAAGATTGCTCTTACACCCAGGATGCTCCTGCATCAGACACCCGGGGTAATTTGAGAAGTGACCCTGTCACGACTCAGGTGTGCAGAGGAAAACCAAGACGGCTAACCTCCTCCTTTGTCAACCATGATGAATCTTCAACAGGTCGTCCTTTCCACTTGACTAGATATTCTTCATATGTCCTGTTCCTTGTGCTTCTACCAACACGACTGTCCAGTATATCTTCGATCTCCTTAGTGTCTGAACTAGTTGCTGGAATACTCCACTGTGCTGCTACAACCTCATCTTCAACACCTCCTTCATGATACTCCGTCAAATCTGAAATGTTAAACACTGGTGAAATATTCAGCTCAGTAGGCAATTCTACCTCATATGCATTTCCTGAATCATGTTTCTTCAGTATCTTACATGGCCCAAACTTCTTCATTTTCAGCTTGTTATATGTACCAACCGGAAACCGCTCCTTCCGCAAATGAACCATGACTTCATCACCAACCTGAAATTCCTTATACCTCCTTTTCTCATCTGCCTTAGCCTTATACTGTGCATTCATCTTGGCAATATGCTTCCTCACCTCTTCATGGATGTTCTTCAAGTGTTCCGCAAAATCCTCAGCTTCAGCACTACTTATTTCTCCTTTATCTATCTTCCTCAATTCAGATGCATTTCTTGGACTACTTCCATATACAATCTGGAATGGTGATTTACCAGTGCTCCTGTTGACATAATTATTGTATGCAAATTCCGCCTGTGGTAAAATTAAATCCCATCCTGTTGGCTTATCTCCAACCAAACATCTCAGCAAATTTCCCAAACTCCTATTCACCACCTCTGTCTGTCCATCAGTCTGTGGATGATGTGATGAACTGAACTTCAAATCTGTCTTCAACTTCCTCCACAATGTACGCCAGAAATATCCAACAAACTTAGTATCTCGATCTGAAACTATGGTCTTTGGCAAACCATGAAGTCTTACTACTTCTCTGAAAAACAATTCTGCTATATGAACAGCATCATTAGTCTTCTTGCAGGGAATGAAATGTGCCATCTTTGAAAATCTGTCAACCACCACAAAAATTGAATCATGTCCCCGCTGAGTCCTCGGTAAACCAAGAACAAAGTCCATGCTGATATCCTCCCAAGGCTTCTCTGGTATAGGTAATGGCTGATACAACCCTGTATTCTGCTTCACTCATTTCGCCATCTGACATACTCTGCAACTCTGTACAAACTTCTTCACATCTTGCTGCAACTGTGGCCAATAATAATTCTCACTAACCAAACCAAGGGTTTTATCACGACTAAAATGTCCAGCCAATCCTCTGCTATGCTTCTCCTCGATGAGATTCTCTCTCATAGAACTTCGTGGAATGCACAACTGATTCCCTCTGAATAGCATATCATCCTGGATGATGAAATCCAACCATTTTGTCCTGTCTAGAGTAACAGGTTCTGCACAAGCTTTCCAAGGTTCACCAAAATCAAGATCTTCTGGATACAAATTCTTGAGTTCCTTGAATCCAACCACCTCAATCTGCATCTCTGTCAGCAATAGTTGCCTTCTGCTAAGAGCATCTGCAACCCTGTTAGACTTTCCACTTCTGTGTTTCAAAACAAATGTATAACTCTGCAAAAACTCAACCCATTTCAAATGTCTTTGATTCAATTTTCCTTGACTATTCAAATATTGCAAAGCTTGATGATCAGTATACAAAATAAACTCCTTAGGAAGCAGATAATGTCTCCACTTCTTTAATGCCTGAACTATAGCATAAAATTCCTGATCATAAACAGAATATTTCCTCTTGGCATCATTTAACTTCTCACTGAAATAAGCAACAGGTTTACCTTCTTGGCTCATAACAGCTCCTATTGCAGTACCACTAGCATCACAATCTACTTGAAACACCTTATTAAAATCTGGAAGTGCTAAAACAGGTTGTTCTGTAACTTTTTGTTTCAACAATTGAAAACTCTTTTCTGCCCCATTAGTCCACTTAAATTTTTTTCTATCCCCTCTCATTGTTTCAGTCAAGGGTCCACAAATACTGCTAAAATTTCTGATAAACTTTCTGTAAAAGCTAGCCAGACCATGAAAAGATCTTACCTCAGTAGCATTCCTTGGAGTAGGCCATTCAAAAATAGCCTGTACCTTCTTTGGGTCCATTTTCAGACCTTCTGCTGAAACTACAAATCCCAAATACACTAACTCTTTCTTCACAAAACTGCACTTCTTCAAATTAATCAACAATTTCTCTTCTCTCAACTTCTCAAATACCATACGAATATGCATCATATGCTCATCCAATGTCTTACTAAAGATCAAAATATCATCTAGGTAAACAATGACAAACTTACCTAGAAATTCTTTCAGAACCTCGTTCATGAGCCGCATGAAAGTGCTCGGTGCATTGGTTAGCCCAAAAGGCATGACTAACCACTCATACAGTCTTTCCTTTGTCTTGAAGGCAGTCTTCCATTCATCTCCTTCTCTGATCCGAATCTGATGATATCCACTTTTCAAATCTATCTTTGAGAAATACACAGCTCCACTCAAACAGTCCATAATATCATCCATTCGTGGCAATGGAAACCTGTACTTGATTGTGATCTTATTTATTGGTCTGGAATCTGTACACATCCTCCACTCTCCATTATTCTTTGGTGCTAATATCGCAGGTACAGCACAGGGACTCAGACTCTCTCGAATCAATCCTTTCTGTAACAACTCATGTACTTGTCTGTTCAACTCCTCACTTTCTGCAGGTGTCATTCTGTGCGCTGCCTTATTCGGTAAACTCGCTCTTGGGATCAAGTCCATCTGATGACTGATCTTCCTGACTGGTGGTAATCCATCAGGCACGTTATCGGATACAATATCTTGAAACTCATTCAACAAATCTGCAACTTCTACAGGAACATCTTCTACTTCCTCTTTACCAACTTTTGGAATTAAAGCAAAACATACATGCTCATGCCTCATACCATCTAGGAAATTTCTTCCATCAACAAAAGTTATCCTTGCATTACCACATACCTTTTCTTCAGTCTCCTTCAATGGCTTTAGCTTATGTCGCACTCCATCCTTTGTCAGGGAATAGGTATTCGCACGACCATCGTGTACAACACATCTGTCAAACTGCCACGGTCTACCCAATAACATATGACATGCATCCATAAAGATGATATCACATAGTACCTCATCTTGGTACCCGCCGATCTTGAACTTCACCAGGCATTGTTCATTGACCATGACCTTGTGGTCATCCTGTACCCAGGCAATCTGATATGGATGTGGGTGTTTCTGTCTCTTGAGCTTCAACTTTGTCACCATCTCTTCTGACACCAAATTGTCAGTGCTTCCACTATCAATAATCACATCACAACATTTACCTTCACACTTGCACCTGGTGCGAAACAGGCTCCTCCTTTGCTCAGGTTCATTCTCACCACTCAACAGGACTCTCCTGTTAATCAACGTTTCTCCTCTTTCAGCATCTTCAGAATTTGATGATCTGGCATCTTCATCTACATGTGCAACTCTGGCCTGGCCTTCATTTCTCCTGTCCGTTCTGCCTTGGCGCTGAAGACATTCAAATGCCCTATGACCTTCTTCTCCATAGTGAAAACATGTTCCACGGAAGCCACCTCTTCCAGATCCTTGTCCTCTTCCTCTTCCTCTCTGATCTCTATTATTCTGATTCTGGAAGCGATTGGAATTATTTCCTCGCTGATTTTGACTGCTACTGGCCTCATCCTTCTTTTTTGGATTTTCATTTCGGCCACCATATGACCGTCCACCAGATCGTCCACCGCGACCTCTTCCGTTTTGTCTGCTCTCGAACTTCTTGTTCAGCTTTTCCTCTACTTTTAGGGCAAATTGGTATGCCTCCTCAATACTGTTCATTCGAACCAGATTCAACTCCTCCTGAATGCTTGGCCTTAACCCATTAAAGTATCGGGCAACTTTCTCTTTATCAGCTTCTGCATGGCCTGTTCTGATGAGAAGTCGATAGAACTCCTCTGTATACTCCTGAACAGATCTTCCTGCTTGCTTCAAACTTTGCATTTTCTTCAGTAGGTCAAGCTCGTAATCAACAGGAATGAACTGTCGCTTTAATTTATCCACCATCCGATCCCATCTCGTGATTTTCTCTTTTCCCCTTCTATTTCGCTCCAACTGAATCTCTTGCCACCATATCTTCGCATGACCTTTCAGTCTGGCCTTCGCAAATTTGACCCTATCAGGGTCCTCAACATCTTCATACTCAAAATATTCTTCACATTCATTGATCCAGTCGATCAATTCCTCTGGGTTAAGATTTCCAGGAAATGTAGGAACCTCAATTTTAGGTCTTTTCCCAATCTTGGAAATCGCCCGAAAAAGTCTTTCTTCCTCCTGGTTCATAATTTCAACTTCTCCTTCTTGATATTCTTCTTCGGCTTCATCCTCACTTTCGTCTCTGACATTAAGATTCATTCCTCTATGAATCTCTTCTTGCAATGCTCGCACTTGTCTCTGCAACTCTCTAACCTCAGGTGTCACAACACCAGGTCTTCCACCACGTTCTCTTCGTGGAGGCATTTTCGCGATGCGCGCTGAAACCCTAACCACGGTCCTGGTGCAAACTGCCTCACAGTCGGTGATCTGTTTACACACTCAGGAAATCCTGCTCTGATACCACTTGATGAAGGGTGCTCCCCTTAATACCACAAACACATAACAGAAATAGAGAAACAACAACAATATGCAAGAACAGAAAATTGGCTTCTTATTATCTCCACAAATGTGGAATTATAAACTTTCAGAATTACAATATGCAGAGCCACATGGGCATTCCCTTACAATATTTTGTAGGACAAAGCCTTGAACTATTACCCAGATCTACTACCCAGAACTATTCTGAACTGCCTAAGACAATAATACAGCCTTCCTTATATAGGCAATTTTCCACTGCCTGGGAAGGTTCCAAAATTTTAGCCAATAAGGCCGACCAAACTTAGAATTATTTTATTTTACATTTTATTACATCATAGTCGGCTCAAGATAACCTTTGAAACCCGAACATAAATTTTGAAGAAAATTATTTTTCGCCATTTCGGGTGGCCCAACTTCCGAAGACCATAAGTCATCACCAGTTGACCCGATCGGCTATTATAACCCCATTTCAGAAATGCCACGAAGCGCTCTACAGGCTTGACCAGTGCAAGCACTCATCACCCAAATTTTCGACCTCATCTGGGGCCTCTAAAGCCTTCAAAACTGAGTTCAAAGTTTCTGTACCCTGCTGCCAATACCGAAAATCTTCAATATCTTCCAATATACACTTGATCTGGCAATGAAACTTTACTGGCAGACTTATATGACCAAAATGAACCTCCAAGAAAGAAATTAGATCATTCTGAGCACATACGAAAATTACCAAAAATAGTAACTTTCCATAAATAGCAGCTCTGCACAAAATAGCCCTTATTGAATACAAAAATAGAAATATTTTTGGGTGATGCAAGATTGCTCTTACACCCAGGATGCTCCTGCATCAGACACCCGGGGTAATTTGAGAAGTGACCCTGTCACGACTCAGGTGTGCAGAGGAAAACCAAGATGGCTAACCTCCTCCTTTGTCAACCATGATGAATCTTCAACAGGTCGTCCTTTCCACTTGACTAGATATTCTTCATATGTCCTGTTCCTTGTGCTTCTACCAACACGACTGTCCAGTATATCTTCGATCTCCTTAGTGTCTGAACTAGTTGCTGGAATACTCCACTGTGCTGCTACAACCTCATCTTCAACACCTCCTTCATGATACTCCGTCAAATCTGAAATGTTAAACACTGGTGAAATATTCAGCTCAGTAGGCAATTCTACCTCATATGCATTTCCTGAATCATGTTTCTTCAGTATCTTACATGGCCCAAACTTCTTCATTTTCAGCTTGTTATATGTACCAACCGGAAACCGCTCCTTCCGCAAATGAACCATGACTTCATCACCAACCTGAAATTCCTTATACCTCCTTTTCTCATCTGCCTTAGCCTTATACTGTGCATTCATCTTGGCAATATGCTTCCTCACCTCTTCATGGATGTTCTTCAAGTGTTCCGCAAAATCCTCAGCTTCAGCACTACTTATTTCTCCTTTATCTATCTTCCTCAATTCAGATGCATTTCTTGGACTACTTCCATATATAATCTGGAATGGTGATTTACCAGTGCTCCTGTTGACAGAATTATTGTATGCAAATTCCGCCTGTGGTAAAATTAAATCCCATCCTGTTGGCTTATCTCCAACCAAACATCTCAGCAAATTTTCCAAACTCCTATTCACCACCTCTGTCTGTCCATCAGTCTGTGGATGATGTGATGAACTGAACTTCAAATCTGTCTTCAACTTCCTCCACAATGTACGTCAGAAATATCCAACAAACTTAGTATCTCGATCTGAAACTATGGTCTTTGGCAAACCATGAAGTCTTACTACTTCTCTAAAAAACAATTCTGCTATATGAACAGCATCATTAGTCTTCTTGCAGGGAATGAAATGTGCCATCTTTGAAAATCTGTCAACCACCACAAAAATTGAATCATGTCCCCGCTGAGTCCTTGGTAAACCAAGAACAAAGTCCATGCTGATATCCTCCCAAGGATTCTCTGGTATAGGTAATGGCTGATACAACCCTGTATTCTGCTTCACTCCTTTCGCCATCTGACATACTCTGCAACTCTGTACAAACTTCTTCACATCTTGCTGCAACTGTGGCCAATAATAATTTTCACTAACCAAACCAAGGGTTTTATCACAACCAAAATGTCCAGCCAATCCTCCGCTATGCTTCTCCTGGATGAGATTCTCCCTCATAGAACTTCGTGGAATGCACAACTGATTCCCTCTGAATAGCATATCATCCTGGATGATGAAATCCAACCATTTTGTCCTGTCTAGAGTAACAGGTTCTGCACAAGCTTTCCAAGGTTCACCAAAATCAGGATCCTCTGGATACAAATTTTTGAGTTCCTTGAATCCAACCACCTCAATCTGCATCTCTGTCAGCAATAGTTGCCTTCTGCTAAGAGCATCTGCAACCCTGTTAGACTTTCCACTTCTGTGTTTCAAAATAAATGTATAACTCTGCAAAAACTCAACCCATTTCAAATATCTTTGATTCAATTTTCCTTGACTATTCAAATATTGCAACGCTTGATGATTAGTATACAAAACAAACTCCTTAGGAAGTAGATAATGTCTCCACTTCTTTAATGCCTGAACTATAGCATAAAATTCCTGATCATAAATAGAATATTTCCTCTTGGCATCATTTAACTTCTCACTGAAATAAGCAACACGTTTACCTTCTTGGCTCATAACAGCTCCTATTGCAGTACCACTAGCATCACAATTTACTTGAAACACCTTATTAAAATCTGGAAGTGCTAAAACAGGTTGTTCTGTAACTTTTTGTTTCAACAATTGAAAACTCTTTTCTGCCCCATTAGTCCACTTAAATTCTTTTCTATCCCCTCTCATTGTTTTAGTCAAGGGTCCACAAATACTACTAAAATTTCTGATAAACTTTCTGTAAAAGCTAGCTAGACCATGAAAAGATCTTACCTCAGTAGCATTCCTTGGAGTTGGCCATTCAAGAATAGCCTGTACCTTCTCTAGGTCCATTTTCAGACCTTCTGCTGAAAGTACAAATCCCAAATACACTAACTCTTTCTTCACAAAACTGCACTTCTTCAAATTAATCAATAATTTCTCTTCTCTCAACTTCTCAAATACCATACGAATATGCATCATATGCTCATCCAATGTCTTACTAAAGATCAAAATATCATCTAGGTAAACAATGACAAACTTACCTAGAAATTCTTTCAGAACCTCGTTCATGAGCCGCATGAAAGTGCTCGGTGCATTGGTTAGCCCAAAAGGCATGACTAACCACTCATACAGTCCTTCCTTTGTCTTGAAGGCAGTTTTCCATTCATCTCCTTCTCTGATCTGAATCTGATGATATCCACTTTTCAGATCTATCTTTGAGAAATACATAGCTCCACTCAAACAGTCCATAATATCATCCATTCGTGGCAATGGAAACCTGTACTTGATTGTGATCTTGTTTATTGGTCTGGAATCTGTACACATCCTCCACTCTCCATTATTCTTTGGTGCTAATATCGCAGGTACAGCACAGGGACTCAGACTCTCTCGAATCAATCCTTTCTGTAACAACTCATGTACTTGTCTGTTCAACTCCTCACTTTCTGCAGGTGTCATTCTGTGCGCTACCTTATTCGGTAAACTCGCTCTTGGGATCAAGTCCATCTGATGACTGATCTTCCTGAGTGGTGGTAATCCATCAGGCACGTTATTGGATACAATATCTTGAAACTCATTCAACAAATCTGCAACTTCTACAGGAACATCTTCTACTTCCTCTTTACCAGCTTTTGGAATTAAAGCAAAACATACATGCTCATGCCTCATACCATCTAGAAAATTTCTTCCATCAACAAAAGTTATGCTTGCATTACCACATACCTTTTCTTCAGTCTCCTTCAATGGCTTTAGCTTATGTCACACTCCATCCTTTGTCAGGGAATAGGTATTCGCACGACCATCGTGTACAGCACATCTGTCAAACTGCCACGGTCTACCCAATAACATATGACATGCATCCATAGAGATGATATCACATAGTACCTCATCTTGGTACCCGCCGATCTTGAACTTCACCAGGCATTGTTCATTGACCATGACCTTGTGGTCATCCTGTACCCAGGCAATCCGATATGGATGTGGGTGTTTCTGTCTCTTGAGTTTCAACTTTGTCACCATCTCTTCTGACACCAAATTGTCAGTGCTTCCACTATCAATAATCACATCACAACATTTACCTTCACACTTGCACCTGGTGCGAAACAGGCTCCTCCTTTGCTCAGGTTCATTCTCACCACTCAACAGGACTCTCCTGTTAATCAACATTTCTCCTCTTTCAGCATCTTCAGAATTTGATGATCTGGCATCTTCATCTACATGTGCAACTCTGGCCTGGCCTTCATTTCTCCTGTCCGTTCTGCCTTGGCGCTGAGGACATTCAAATGCCCTATGACCTTCTTCTCCATAGTGAAAACATGTTCCACGGAAGCCACCTCTTCCAGATCCTTGTCCTCTTCCTCTTCCTCTCTGATCTCTATTATTCTGATTCTGGAAGCGATTGGAATTATTTCCTCGCTGATTTTGACTGCTACTGGCCTCATTCTTCTTTTTCGAATCTTCATTTCGGCCACCATATGACCGTCCACCAGATCGTCCACCGCGACCTCTTCCGTTTTGTCTGCTCTCGAACTTCTTGTTCAGCTTTTCCTCTACTTTTAGGGCAAATTGGTATGCCTCCTCAATACTGTTCATTCGAACCAGATTCAACTCCTCCTGAATGCTTGGCCTTAACCCATTAAGGTATTGGGCAACTTTCTCTTTATCAGCTTCTGCATGGCCTGTTCTGATGAGAAGTCGATAGAACTCCTCTGTATACTCCTGAACAGATCTTCCTGCTTGCTTCAAACTTTGCATTTTCTTCAGTAGGTCAAGCTCGTAATCAACAGGAATGAACTATCGCTTTAATTTATCCACCATCCGATCCCATCTCGTGATTTTCTCCTTTCCCCTTCTATTTCGCTCCAACTGAATCTCTTGCCACCATATCTTCGCATGACCTTTCAGTCTGGCCTTCGCAAATTTGACCCTATCAAGGTCCTCAACATCTTCATACTCAAAATATTCTTCACATTCATTGATCCAGTCGATCAATTCCTCTAGGTTAAGATTTCCAGAAAATGTAGGAACCTCAATTTTAGGTCTTTTCCCAATCTTGGAAATCGCCCGAAAAAGTCTTTCTTCCTCCTGGTTCATAATTTCAACTTCTCCTTCTTGATATTTTTCTTCGGCTTCATCCTCACTTTCGTCTCTGACATTAAGATTCATTCCTCTACGAATCTCTTCTTGCAATGCTCGCACTTGTCTCTGCAACTCTCTAACCTCAGGTGTCACGACACCAGGTCTTCCGCCACGTTCTCTTCGTGGAGACATTTTCGAGATGCGCGCTGAAACCCTAACCACGGTCCTGGTGCAAACTGCCTCACAGTCGGCGATCTGTTTACACACTCAGAAAATCCTGCTCTGATACCACTTGATGAAGGGTGCTCCCCTTAATACCACAAACACATAACAGAAATAGAGAAACAACAACAATATGCAAGAACAGAAAATTGGCTTCTTATTATCTCCACAAATGTGGAATTACAAATTTTCAGAATTACAATATGCAGAGCCACATGGGCATTCCTTTACAATATTCTGTAGGACAAAGCCTTGAACTATTACCCAGATCTACTACCCAGAACTATTCTGAACTGCCTAAGACAATAATACAGCCTTCCTTATATAGGCAATTTTCCACCACTTGGGAAGGTTCCAGAATTTTAGCCAATAAGGCCGACCAAACTTAGAATTATTTTATTTTATATTTTATTACATCATAGTCAGCTCAAGATAACCTTTGAAACCCGAACAGAAATTTTGAAGAAAATTATTTTTCGCCATTTCGGGTGGCCCAACTTCCGAAGACCATAAGTCATCACCAGTTGACCCGATCGGCTATTATAACCCCATTTCGGAAACGCCACGAAGCGCTCTACAGGCTTAATGGCGCAAGCGCGCGTCACCCAAATTTTCGACCTCATCCGGGGCCTCTAAAGCCTTCAAAACTGAGTTCAAAGTTTCTGTACCCTGCTGCCAATACCGAAAATCTTCAATATCTTCCAATATACACTTGATCTGGCAATGAAACTTTACTGGCAGACTTATATGACCAAAATGAACCTCCAAGAAAAAAATCAGATCATTCTGAGCACATACGAAAATTACCAAAAATAGTAACTTTCCATAAATAGCAGCTCTGCACAAAATAGCCCTTATTGAATACAAAAATAGAAATATTTTTGGGTGATGCAAGATTGCTCTTACACCCAGGATGCTCCTGCATCAAAATCCTATTCTAGAAAAGGGAAATCACGATTCATCTTTCCCCAAAATTACTTGTCCTCAAACAATGATTGAATATGTTGGCAAGTGACCCATTAGGGATTGTAGAGAGGTTGTCATTTATGGAACCACTACTCATATGTATGGTCACTTGGAGTGGAACACAATTTTGGGTATTAAGGTCTTGTAAAAATGACTAAGTCCAGGAAGCAGTTTACTGGGTACAAGAGCATAGGTTTGGGTAGTGAGCATTGTATATGATAAAATAAGTCATGCAAACTTAGAGAAAAGTATTTTGGGATATGGTAGACCTTTAGTTTAGGTTGCTTGTGTTTTAGAGTTCAGAGATGAGAGTTACAGCTAGTTGAAGTCATGCAATGACAGTGAAGAAGCAATACAAAGCAGTTGAATGGTCGGGATTATTGAGAAATTATAATGTGGAATCCATATGTTTTAAGTTGGATTTGGATTGGGTCCTACCCTAATTTTGGTAATGTATGATCACCAAATTTATATTTGATAATTAGATAAGATTTGGTCACATTTTGTGATGCATTTGTGAGCCGACTGGTTGAAGAATTGAGTATATATATGAAGAGGTTATGAGAAGCGAAGTGAGAGGGGGATATGATAAAAATACATGGATACATTATGATGACAGGATCAGATAGAAAGTGATGTGAGCTATAATTGGGACTACTTAATCATAGCAGATGCTTGTATAAGTTCATCTTTGATAAAGCATTGTAACAGAGACACACTTTTGATTGTAAGAGCAGTGTGCTCATTATATACCCTTAATAGGGTTATGTATTCCTTTAACAGGGAAATATACTAATGTAATACTCAGCTTCTAACAGGGCTAAGTCTCCTAACATGGACACAATACTTTTAGTGCATAATTTGTGGGTACTATCCCCACCAGGGTTTTCCCTTTACCACAGTTTCCTCAAGAACAAAACATGGTGTTATGAGTTATGTGTTTTTTGTTTATGTTCTTTTTCATTTTAGTTATTATAAGGTTAATTTGGAAATTACTAAGTTCAAATATAAAGTGATGTAATACTGATTCACTCCCCCTCTTAGTATTACGTAATCCTAATAGAATACTTATAGGAACCTATCCATAATCCACCTTCTGTGTTACTCTAATTTTATCATATATTTCTTCTCCCTAATTTTGAAAGTGAATTATGATTTGATAGTCAGAACTTGGCAAAGCTTATCTTAAGACAAGTATCCTTTCATCTTCTATAGAAAAGGATGTAATCCATTTAATAATGTTGCCTATTTAATTTGAAAAATCAATAGTTGCATGATAGTGTGCATTGAATTCATATCTTTTGGTTCATTCTTAGTTAGTGTTATCATTCTAGATTTAAAAAATAGAGCCATACATTTGAAAATGTGAAATATATGAATGGATATATGAAGACACAGAGCATACAAATTAATGCATGTAGACACGAAGTATACAAATTAATGCAAGATGACACATAAAATACACAAAGTATACACACAATCCACACATTGTTTATATTTTTTTCCTTATTGACTAGAGATAGTCCATTATTTTTAATATATTTGAGTAAATTCATGGATAAATGAATAAATATATATGATTAATAGCAAATATATTATGAAGAGTGATAAATGTGTCTTCCTACACGTAACTAATCATAGTTTAGTTTTGGTAGGAAAGCTTCAAGACGACGCCCGTAAATTACTCAACCTAACTAAGCCCAAGAGCATGCAGTGTCCCACTATGACAACTCACCCCTTGGCCCATAAGAGGCAATAACGTCCCACTATGACAATTCCATCCCTTGGGGTGGCCTACTTAGCTTAGGGGATCTAGTAAACTGTAATTCCCTATCTTAAATCCTCCAATCATTTTGATTGATTACAAGGTAAGAAACTTACAATAAATAATGTAATCATGTCAATTTATTTATAATATATCCCTAATATTTGTAATTGTTACTTATATATACATATATAGAACCTTTTTTTTATTATCTCAAGTATATATGTATT